>CAUYON010211325.1:0-21689 GCA_963573935.1 Arctocebus calabarensis
GTATCCATTCATTGATACATTCATTCACCTTGCCCCTGGTGGAAGGGACTGTATTCATTTGTTTCCTGGCCAAGGAACCCATACACCTATATATACCCTGAGACTAAAGGCCTAAAGGAGGAGATGGGGAAAGACTGGGAAAGAAATGGAGAGAGCTTCTCTCTCCCCACTATAATTTTCTCCCTCTAACAGATGCCTTAATGTTTTCTGTATTCTTTTCTGTGAATAAATTCTGTCTTACAAAAAAAATAAATAAATAAAAAAAATAAAAAATCCTTCTCTGGAGTGAGTGTGAAACGTAAATAAAAACCACGTTTTCATGTTGCAAATGAGTTGAACAAACATGATTAAGGTTACTATGTGCACAAATTAGTGTTTTGGAAGCTGGCAGGACTGAACATTGAAAAGGAAGTATGTGGAACCAAATTCTAATAAAAATGAATGACCAGTTCCAAAACATGCAGGGTAAATATTGTATCTTTTTATATAGATGGATTGAGCCAAGATGCCTCTCTTCTTTATTGCTCTGGCCAATGACCCAGCATTTACTAGTGTATTAAGCAAGAAAAATAATAAGCAAATTCCTGAATCAGAGTCCTATTGATGCCACAATTGTCAAGGCCTGACATTTACTGGATTATTAGAGACCTTACACCTACTTTAGAGGCCTTTGTAAGTTTAAACTACAGTTATAACATAAAAATATGGAGGGTTAAACTTTTTAAAAAATTATTTTAAAAAAATGTGAGCCAGACCCAATAAATTGTTTCTGAAAATTCATTCTCTGAAAAGGCTTGATTGTCTTCCTTCTTATTACCTTTAAAATATTCCCAAACATCTTGTTTTTCCCCAGTGAATCAAATTCAACCAACCTTAACTGATTATGTGCTATGTGCAGACATCGTGCTAAACACTTTCACATGCATTGGCTCATTTCATTCCATGTTTTACACAATATTGCCAAATTCCTTCCTAATTTTGCTCAACGTGTCTTTTGCCCTTTAAGCTCAGCCATAATGAAAGCAAAAACCACAATTTCTCAAGAATATTTTATATGCTAAGTACCATGTTACAGGTTTTTAAAATTTCAATTTCCCTTAACTCTAAAGATAGGTGTTATGTAGTATTACCTCCAGTTTGCAAATGAGGATGCTTAGTATTGTTAAGTGACCTACCGAGGTCACCAATGAGTAATAGCAGAGAGTTGAGATTAAATAGTAGGACTTAATATGCAATGTTTTCAATAAATGTTTTTATGTAGCAGTCAATAATGATCTCTACCCACTCTCCCAGGGTCTTACAGAAGGCTACAAGGTCATCATTCTACAAATATAATTTGAATTATTTTCTTATAATTCCTTATTTTATGTTTGCCCATCTTACAAAGTCATTAGTCACTTTTTCTGCTCACTTTCAACTTGATAGTTCTTCTTATACTTTAATCTTATTACCTTGACATTTTCAAAAGCTAGAGAAGTTTAGCACCAAAATTTGGATAATTTTCTGTGGAAGTTTCTTAATACTATAAAGTTCCCAAGTTGGGATGGAATCTAGAAATTACTTTGTCCACTCTCCTTCTTTAAAAGGAGAAAACTGGAGCCCAGATCAATAAAATTAATTCCCCCATTCAAAAGAGATAACACTAAATTCAACATGTCCTAACTTCCATTGTAATAATCTTTTCATCAAACCACCTGAATCTCTCTTCCCTATAATTTATAAAAGTATGCTCTAAGAATTATACTTAAGAAGTCTCAAAATTGTAGACCTAGAAAAGGGATTTGTTTAATCTTAACCAATCTCTCATGTCTTTGCTAAATTGTTAAGCAAAATATATTCTGATTAATTATAATGCTTCTTGAGTAAGATATAATAAACTAAACTTTGAATTCAAAATAGGACATTTCATATTTAATGGTCTAAAATCATGTTTCATTCCATGGCTACTTAGCTTTTGTATAAAAGTCTACATACTTGTTTATTCTCTCAAGGAATTCAATTATATTGCTAGAGCCTTAAAAACACCTTATGTAAAATTATGAACACATTATATCCATTTTAAGCATATACTATACATTATACTATGGATATAATGTGGCAAAATCACAAAAAAATTCATACTGTTTGAGCCAGTAATCACAATATTGGGATTATTGTAAACAAATAATTCAACAAAAATAAGATTCTACAATCATGAAAACAAATGCCCCCCCCCAAAAGTCAATAAACTAGAAACAACAGAGATGCTCAAAAACAGGAAGAAAGTAAAGATAAATAATACTATTTTAGATGAATAAACTGTTGTGGAAATAGAACACAAAAATAATGAATATTAAAGTGGCAGATAATGGTTCACCAAGCCATTTTTTCTTTGCTCATAGGCACAAGGATAGCCTACAACTCCCAAGCTCCTTTGCAAAAAGACATGGCCATGTGACTGACCAGAATGATGTATGCAGCTTTCCTTCTTGACCCATAAAAGCCTCCCCCATCATCTTCCTCCACACTTTTCCTCCATCTGTTGATGTGGTTGCCCAGGACAACTTTGTAAATCACGTCTTAGAGATAGCCCCATCAGCCTAGAGACTCTTAAATCACTGCAAATGACAAGATTGTCTCTCTTTTATTCCTTTCCCCTCACCAAGTACATGAGTGCACACAAACACGGGTGGACACACACACATACACACACACTTAGACCCCAATTGGACAATGAATGTGAATAAGAAGTAGACTTCTACATGTTGTCACTGAGATTGTGGGGTTTGTCTGTCACAGTCCAGGATATCCTGACTGACCCAACTAGGAAGCCATGTGGGGCAATATTTAAGATACAGTGTAAAGTTTAAATTAAAATATACTACAAATCACTGTCTAGCAAAGGATCACTGATTAAGAAAGAGCATCTGACTTTAATCCAAGATTAGACTAAACAACCAATGCATAAACAAAACTCTCATTCATTAATTTGTTCAAAACAGCTTCCTTTTGATGTGGCACATTGCAAGGTTTTACCTGGTTTAGTGAAGCTCTAATATCAGCAGTTCTAAAAGCAGGAGGGTTAAAAAAGAAAAAGAGGCTGCACTAGTTCATAAACTTAAAATTGCATGCAGCTCTCAAAACAGCACCAAAACAAACTAAAAAGTGACAGAGAACTTCACCACGGTACAAAAACAGGGATGGAACCTGTTATAGTCCTAAGAAATAATGACCTCACTACTTTATATTCCATTCTATAGAGGTCTGAGTCACTGCAACTTAGAACTGGTATGATTATGGTACATTATAAGACTCAGACAGCAAGTGACATACTTCTATCCACACCCAGGCCAAACAATAGAAATCTAATACCTACAGATGCCTCGCTTTCTATAATCTCTAAACGTCTATTGAGAGGTTAGCAGAAGGACCCTCTTTTCTATAGCATCCCTTTATTTGTATAGTAATTAAATAACAAGTAAGCAAATTATTCAACTGACCATTTGCATACAGGTGTAAAGATTAACTTTATAGGTGGAATTCACAGCCTAGGACAGCAAATCCACTCTGTTCTTTCAATTCCTAGTCTCCTCTCCTCGGGAACTAGTCAGCTGCACCACAATTCTGTTACAAAAGGCCATCAGGGAAGTAATGTTTCCTGAATTGAGATTGAAAACACAAAAGAGACCAGAGTCATTTCCTGAATTACTCTGCATCAAGACTAAGAAAGGGGTGCAGGCTATCCTAGGTGTCCTCATTCAATACTAACTCAACAGCAGTGAGCTTTCTACAGTGCTAGTTTATCCTAGGGTGGAGCCCCATAAGAAAGCACCATATCCTTAGCAATCTCCTCCAATATGAACACAGGGACATAGGGAAAGGAACAGCAATGTATCCACTGATTTCTAATCACACACCTCCAAATCTTACAGTGCCATAAGACACAAATGAAGCTAAAACACATTAGAAACAACTGTAAGTGGCCCCAAATCAGGATGGCTCTTCAAAAGAAGCTACATCATGGGTCACAAAAGAAAATAGAAAGCTCTCTGGGAAGGTTCCCTATGACTGTGATTCTTTTCACATTCTAAACCCTACATGCACCCACCGTTTATATTACAAGGGTACATGTCAATTCTATTAAGTATAAATGTCTTAACATAATAATTATGTAAATGAGGTGGACTATATTAACTAGTTAAATGTAAACATTTCAAATTGTATATAAAATCAGCACGTTGTACCCCACAGAGGCATTAATGTATCCATGATCTATGTGTTTATGACTTAATTAAAAAAAAAGCAAAACTGCACGATGTAGAGGCAAAGAGCAGCTGATGGGGACATCTTCATCTCTCCTCCTTCCTAGCCTAGGCTCCTGGGAAGGATACAAAGCCATTCTCAATCAGCCTTGTCCATTTATGTATTAATTTAGTCATTCATTATTGAGTATCTTGTAAATGTCAGGTGCTGTATTGGCCACGGGAAATAAAACCCTGACAAAATGTGTGTCTTAACTACATATACATTTTGGATGGGCAAAGGTCAAGGTTGTTTTGTTTGCTACATTTTATGACTGGCCCAGTACCTACCTCATAGGAGGTATTCATTAGCATTTGTGAAATGAATGAGCAAGCACACTCAACACCGATGGGGGGAATAAAAGCCCTTTCATAGATACGTCACCTTATTTGTTCATTTTAGGAATCCTACGAGGTATTTATTATTATTCCAGCCTCTGAGAGGAGGAAAGGCCAATCTGTGCTCCCTCAATAAGCACTACTATCAGAATTGTTTTCCTCGAGGGTAAAAGGTAGCCGTGTGTATAGTGGAGAAAGGGGGGAGCGGAAAGGGAATATGTTGACTCATATCCTTCAGTAAATGTGTTTATTTCAACTCCGGCATTGCTGCCAAATGTGCTGCAAAGCCAGCAAGACTTGGCTCTGGAAAACCCACCTGAAAGTCAGAGGCCTTATTTCCTACTGCCAGCCCCTTCAATCACTGGGCATGAAGTGTTGAGCAAAGTTAAAGATTAATCCTTCATTTGCTGTGACAAACGTACCGTGTCTCCCTGATCGGGAAGCAAAGGCATTTGTAGGCTGTCTCCTTCAAAACTACTGATAATCTTTCCACTACCAATCCTGATGGCACCTTAATGCAGTGTAAATGTCATCAAACCCAAACACTGGCAATCCCATTACCAGCCCAATCTTACTAAGAAAGAGCAATGATGGCTTTGCTATAAAGGCGATCCTGAAGCATTTCTCACCACCTAAACCCCCTTGGTCCAACCCCTGAGTGCTCAAAATTCTTTTAAGTTCTGTTTAAGGTTACATAGAATGAAAACTGAAAAAATAAAACAAACAAATAAAAAAAAACAGAAAAGATTCACTAATCAAAGATAATAAGACGATAATTGACACATGGAAAAATCCAGGATCACCCAATAGAGTTCTCAATTGTTTTCCTAAGCACATACATAGCAATAAACTATTCAAACTAGATAGTTTACTATCTGTAAACTATGTTTGAGTTACCTCGAAAGCTTTGAAAAGCACCTGGAACCAGAAACAACACTGGAAAATGACGAGTGATTTGGACCACATGGAGCATAGCTGGACCAAGCCAAAGCTTTAATCCTGGTTTGTTCTTAATGAAGAGAAGTATGCAAACTACATACCCTCTTGGGCCTTAGAGTTATGGCAGGAAAGCCATAACTCTAAGGCGGGGCGGACAACAGAGTGATTTTTATTGACATAATTACATGCAAAGCATCACTGGCATTGAAACCATATATCCTAAATGCTCCTTCCATCTCCACCACATCAGTCCCACTCCTCGCTTCAGTTGCTGCCATATTGACCTCTTAATCATTTCCTGAATTTATCATCCTCTCTGTGACCTTTATGCATTTGTAAATGCTGTTTCCTATGATCATCCCTCCCCATTGCCCTTCTCTTGGTTAATCAACCCAAATATGCCATGCCAACTCTTTGGCATCCTTCAAGATGCAGCCCAAGCATCCTCTAACTAACACTACTTATTCTCGTTCTGTTCCCCTTCCTACCTCCAGAATGAATCATGTCTCTTCTCTGTATCTCTTTTATTACAAACACTTTCTTTCTTTTCTTTCCTTTTTTTTTTTTTTTTGGTAGAGACAGTGTCTCACTTTATCGCCCTCGGTGGAGTGCCATGGTGTCACACAGCTCACAGCAACCTCCAACTCCTGGGCTTAGGCGATTCTCTTCTCAGCCTCCCGAGTAGCTGAGACTACCAGCGCCCGCCACAATGCCCAGCTATTATCCTGTTTTGCAGTTTGGCTGAGGCTGGGTTTGAACCCGCCACCTTCAGTATATGGGGCTGCCGCCCTACTCGATGAGCCACAGAAGCCGCCCTATAAACACTTTCTGTATCCCTTTTTATTACAGCATTTATCACATCCTGTTGTAACTACTAATTTTTGTTAATCAATCTCTGCTTAGATGATGAATTCTTTGAGGGAAAGGGCAGTCAGTGTCTTAGGTATTCCTATTGGATCCTCAGTTCCTGATATATCGTGCATCCTCAATAAATGGTAAGTGATTAAGTGGACAAAAGAAACCATTTAATTTTAGGTCTCTGCCCTCACTCCATAGTAACTAGACCATCTACGGGATAAATTGGGCATATAATTTAGTTGACCATGTGTCTATTCTCCCAAGTAAACACGCTGTCTACTGGAAATAAGAGTTGTGCTGCAGAACGCTTCTTAGTGTTTCAGCACCTGTCTCGTGTCACAGGGTGCATCTATTCCTTGGCTCAG
Source organism: Arctocebus calabarensis (assembly GCA_963573935.1). NCBI lineage: Eukaryota > Metazoa > Chordata > Mammalia > Primates > Lorisidae > Arctocebus > Arctocebus calabarensis. The sequence goes on from CAUYON010211325.1 coordinate 6,782, forward strand.
AATTAATCTTCGTGAGATGAAAGCATGTATAGATGATTCATTTTTTTCTTAGCCTTCTTCTAATGCTAAAGACATTATTATTATTATTCAAGCACAAAATTGAAGACATTTGCATTTACTTGACAAAACCAAATCTCAAAGGTCAGGGTAAATCAGGGCCACGAAAGATAGGAAAATGGTCTGTTAAGTTTTTAAAATTGGTCACTCAGAATGTCCCATCATGGTCTAATTGATCCATTAGGCCAGGATTTTTTTAGAGGGTTTTGGGATCAAAAATAAAGACTGACAAGAAAAGAAGCCAAAGAGTTGGGTTTCTAAGTTATTGCTTATTATAATCAAAAGGCACAAAGGTATATTAAGTTGCATATGAACATGTTAATGTCATTTTTTCATAACTAAAGATAAGATCTAAACTACTTATCTTAGTGTAAGCCCTTTCTCTCATCACTACTTCCAATGCATCTACTTCACATGCTCATTTTGCCATATTTTTGATATTTCAGGATTTTTTAATCCCTTCTTTTCTATGAACACTCTATTCTTACCTCAAATAATGTCTTATTTTCTCTCCTATTCTTTTGAAATCTCATGCATTCTTCCAGGCCTAGATCAAATATTTTTCAACTCTAGAGGTCATTGACCTCTCCCCACTTGCATCTACCAGCAACAGAGCTAATTACATTTTGTATATGCCCCTATCATATAACATGTACTAACTTGCAAATACTAAGGGCCAACGTTTGTTCATTGTGATTCCAGTTCCTGCCGTACAGTACACAGTCAATACCTGTTCATTGAACATTGAAGAAATGACCATACAATGAACTGGTGCTTACAACACATCCAAAGTGTTAACAATAATTATTATTGATGACCATAATGTCGATTTCATGGGAGCAGCTTCAATTTACTGAGTGACTATTATATGCCAGGTATTACAGCTGGTCTTATGTACATTGTCTTCACTCCCCATTTTATAGATGAGGAAGCTGAGGCTCAGAGCACTTACATTATTTCTTTAAGACTACAGGGAGAGTGAATGCTAAAGTTAGAATTCATATGTAGGCCTGTCATGGCTCCAAAGCCCATGCTTGCTCTCACGTGATCAATACAATTTGGCCAGTGTACTCCATACCACACTAGGCATTTTATGAACAGTGTTTTGTTATTTTTATAATTATACTATAGCATCAAAAACCTTGAGAGGTTCTCATCTCCAGTTTACAGATGAGAAATCTGTACCTCCTCTTGGTTCTCACCACCCCCCAACAAAAAAAAAAATCAACTTTTCACAATCCCAAATAAGTTAAAAAGTATACAAAGTACAGCTGTAGTTGTAGACATGCACACAAATTTAAAATCCAAAGAAATGTTAGAATATCAAACAAGTTTTAACCAAGATCAATCTATTGTATCAATGAAAATATTTACAACGAAAAAGAAAAATTGCAAAGAGAATAACTACATTGGGGCACTCCATATTCTCACAATTCAATATCCCTCTAAGTGGATTCATGCCAACTTTCCTTTATTTCCCAAAGAAAACCTTTTCTTTCAACTGGGACAATCTTCTCTGCATAGCCACTCATTCCTATTCCTCCCCTTTTGATGATGTGGTCCCTTCTGTCTCTTTTAGCCCAGTCTCCAACATTAATTTAATAACCTCCTTTTATTTCATGTCTGTTCTGCTCCCTTCTATGGAATTTATGTCCCTTATTAAACAATTAGGCATTATTCTTATCATTTTATGCCACAATACATTTTGGCATTACAACTTTGTTTTTATAATTATGTCTTTAAAATGAAGCATTGTTCACATTATTTTATATTGCTCTGGACTATGTGCATCTCAATTTTGCATTTATAACTATATCTCAAGCATAGATCATTCCATAAAGTATGATTAGAATTGCTCTCTTGGCTCAGCGCCCATAGCTCAGTGGCTATGGTGCCAGCCACATACACCGCAGTGGTAGGTTCCAAACCGTCCTGGGCCTGCTACGAACAACAGTGACAACTACAACCAAAAAATAGCTGGGTATTGTGGCAGGTGCCTGTAGTCCCAGCTACTTGGGAGGCTGAGGCAAGAGAATCGCTTAAGCCCAAGAGTTTGAGGTTGCTGTGAACTGTAATGTCATGGCATTCTACCAAGGGTGACATAGTGAAACTTTGTCTAAAAAAAAAAAAGAAAAAAAATTGCTTTCTCGCTTTCTTGTGTGTCCCTCAACAATTTTTGGAATCAGGCAAAGCAAATATAATTTTCATTTTACAGATGAAGAAATTGAGACACTGAGGGGTGCAGAGAATTGCCCGAAGTCATAAAAGTGATGAAGGGACAGTAGTATTGCAAGGTGAGTCCTCTGGTTTCAATACTCTTTCTGTAAGGGCTCACTACTATGCACATTTATGGTACCTGGCTCTTTTTCTGACTAAACCCCAGATCCAAATATATATAACACTTAATGAAAGTGTTAAGTTGAGATGTTAGCTTTTGGCTTAGGACGGCAATAATGCTTGTTCTCAACCAAGGGAATATTTCTCCACATTGACATTCCTTTTTCCCCTTGGGATTTTATAGAACTCAGAAAGACTTCCTTGACTTTCTGGAAAGTTTCATCTACGGTGATAGTTGTCTGGCTGTGATTCATGGGAGCAGCTTCAATTTACTGACTATTACTAAATGCCAGGTATTACAGCAGATCTTACATACATTGTCTTCACTCCTCATTTTAAGATGAGGAAGCTGATTGGGTTGTATGACTTCATGTGGAATTTAAAGAATCCATATTGCTAATAAGATAATCATATGAGTAGTCTTTGTTTGGGTGTATCTCTTTTCTATGTATTAAAATGTCCTAAACTCAGATGGTGCCTGTGGCTCAAGGAGTAGGGCGCCGGCCCAATATACCAGAGGTGGTGGGTTCAAACCTGGCCCTGCCCAAAAACTGAAAACAAACAAACAAAAAGTCCTAAATCAAGCCAGATTGAAAGTACATGCAGTTTGCCATTTTGGAAGCACCCTAAAGTTGGGTCTATACTGAATTAGAAACATACCATCAGAAAGAGAAAAATTTAGTTTATACTCTGGGTAATATGCACTCCGTGATTTCTAGATAATTTATTAAACTTTCCAAGTTGCTCCTCAACATTCTAAGGTCATAGGGATAAAGTGAGTTACACTTCTGACTAAACACCAAAGCTAAATATCAGTGCCATACCACTAGGAGAAGGAAAATTAAGAGACATTTCAAAATTGTTTAGCCAAGACCTTCAAAAAGGAAATCATGCTCAATATTATAAAATATGCTTGCTGAAGATTATTTTACTTTTCTTTTGAAATAAGTTGGCTGGCAAGGAGGCAAAAGCTCTACTCTACCATGAACCAAACGTGTACAATGTCAGATTTGTAGAAAATAAGTAATGATATTACTGTGTGCTTACTATGTGTCAGACTCTGCTAAGCGAACATCATTGAACACACAATCTCATGTAATTCATATAACAAATATGTGTTCTATTATTGTCCTTGTACACATAAAGAAACTGAAGTTAGTCCATTTTCATTTTCAGATTAAGGTAAGAATGCACTAAATATCCCTTACTTGTAGTGACTGCTGTTCATTAGATGTTGGGAACACTTGGCTCATTGTCTCATCTGTTTGATTGACACATGCAACCCAAATGCTACCTTAATTCTATGTCTAAACTGTAATCATCTTAAACTTTCACTTCCAAGCTCTCTAGGGTATACATCCATTTAACCCAATGTATTATCCCAATTGAAGTTAAGAAAAAATTATTGAGGAAAAATATTTGAAATAAATCTTACACCAAAACATAAATGGTGTACTGAATTCTGATTCAGTTAGACCTGGGTATGAATGAATCCTCCAGGCTGAACCTCTGTGGACTTTTGTTGTCTCATCTATAAAGTCACTCCACAAAATCTGTGAATAGATAAGTTAAGATATATGCAATAGATATAAAATATGTGAAAGCATCACATAATTGAAATTGTTTGTTATTATTATGAATAAAGTGACAAAGAAGTAAGGTTACATAAGAGGGAAGTAGGATGCTCTGTATAAATTAAATCAGGCAGCTCTCTTTTGACCAGGAACTTTTCCCCTCATGCTGCTAAGGATACATTCTTGCTGATCTGAGCTGCTTTTATAGGCAGGGAATGATGTTCTTGCAGCATAGAGAAAAATCATCTTGTCTCTCTCTCTCTCTCTTTCTCATTTCTCTTCCTTTCTCTCTTTCTCTGACCCTGTTTTCTTACATTTTTAGTGAAGTGAGATCTGAGTTTAATATGAAGCCAGAAGTATTCCCAGTTCACAGCATTCCCTCTTCAGCCTCACTGCATTGCATTTAGCCAAAACAAATATGGTCTCCCAAATAAAAGATATGCATGCTACTTACCCAGTATCTAGCTAAGCCTGGCCAAATAGATCTCCCATTCCATTTTAACAGCTTCATCACAACCAAATTATTAATGCAGAACTATCAATTATAGCAAATGTAGGTGCCTGTCCTTTTAACAGTATATTTAAACAGGCCAAGGAAGAAAACTCCTTGGGTATGCTTTTAATTTTGGAGGAGAGGCAGATGGGAATTGGACCCTTTGGTTGACAAAATACTAAGCTAGAAAGTACCAGTGTGTTCCTGAAAGCGAAAGACATCAAATGAATTTCAGTCAATATACCTTCCATAGGCCAAAGCTACTACCAATGTTTTTCTCTGCAAAACGTTTCTACAGCAGACTTTTGCTGGTCTTTCCCAGTCTGGTATTCCTCAGTAATGAAGCCAACCCCACCAGTGCATCAATCATTGAAGACTGGTGACTCTGTAGGAATTAGCACCCATTCACTGCTCAGGAAAATTCATCCCATGATGGTGAAGAGGTGGTTTGTTTATTCATTTCTTTTTAAATGTAAGATTTAGTAGATTCTATGATCACAGGGTTATGTTCCTTTTGGTAAAGCTCAGTCGTGAGTAAATTAAAACTGCAAATCATGGAAACAGAAACGAAAGACCCACTAAACTCTCCCTGAGCCACAATTATTCAACCTCAGTGAATTGCATTCCTATACATCTTAAAGCTGTCAGATGGGGAAAGAAAGGAATCTGAGTCCCCCAAACTATAGCAATTGTGAGCCATAATTATATTACTAATCATAATTCTGACATACATGGGCATCATTGAATGAGTAGTTCTGCTTATAGGAGGAGGAGGCCACCTTGGCCATGGGAAAGAATGGCCTTTTAAAATTAAGTTAACGGGTGTGGGAAATATAGAGTCTATCATGGTGCATCTCTGACTAAATGTTTCCATAAAGTGCAAATTAATCCAGATACTAACCAGGCATTTGAAATGCTAACCTAGTTTTCTGTGTTTAGCTAATGGCTAGCAATTTTGCTTACACTTTTATCCTCTCATTAAATAGCAATAATGATTATTTAGTAAATACATGTGAAAGGCCATGTATTCCACAGCACTCCTCCTGGGTTGGAAATAACCTCTCCCTGATGCTTCTGTTTGAATAATTCAGTTGCTGATACACCAAATCAAATATAGCTGTGACAGGTATCCCACTAATGCCTCTTTGGGAGGCTGAGAACAGACTCTTTCTCAGCTTGTTCCCCTATGTCTGCCTGGCCAAGTTCAGAGTAAGGGCTGGGGAGAAGGACTTCGCTGGAGCACATCCAGAGTCTCAATCAGTGTTAACCCTTTGATAGTAGGACCCAGTTGAAAATTATTATGATGCTGGAGACAAGTGGGAAAAGTCTATTGGTGAAATACCCTGGGGTAAGAGAGAGTGTCTGGAATAGACGTACAAAAGAGAAAGATGGAAAATGTGTCCCTGTGAGATACCACCCAGTCCATCCCCGGGACACAGGACTGATAGGAACTGTTACAAGCCAACTAAGAATTTTTACTCTTGGATGCAGGATGGAGTAAATTTTTCTTTCTGCCAGGTACACAATGTATCTCACCAAAATGTTACAGAGGGAAAATTTCTTAGCAGGGTGGCGGAGCCTCAAGCAGAATGATTTCCAGTAACAGATTCCCATTCCTGCTCTGTGAGGAGAAAATTGAAACTGGATTGTGGTATTGGAACCGGGTCCAGGCTGAGGGCAGACCAAGGGTTTTTAAATGTCCCCAAACCGGTCTGCTTTAGAGGGCAGGGCCTTCAGGCTGAAGGAAGAGGTAAGAAACATGTTCCTCCACCCCAGTAGCTGCTCAGACGTGTCTGCTCACAGGGGCAAGGTTCCTGCTTTCCTGTTCTGGTGACTTTCTGGGAAGTTGGCTGAGTCCCCAGTTCTGCAGAGGGAATGCAGGCAGAAAGGAGCACTACAAATGGGCTTTGCCTTGGGTGTTTAAATGGCAGGTGTGAAGAGAAACAGGGGTGGGCGCTGTCGAGGGGAGGAGTCACCGAGCTGGGGAATACTGCTAGTCCCGGGGCTTTCCCTCGCTGCGCCCTCGCGTTCCCAATTCCCTGCACCAACAAAGACACTGCTCAAAATTCAGAATCCCTGCCCGCACACACTCTGGTGCAGGTATGCACAAGCTCCACCTCCTTCACCTCAACACCCTGCGTTCTTACTTCCTCCTAAAACCACAGATCAGCACAAGTATCCTGAAATCAGTGAGTCTGAGCCAGCACATCCTTGATGCTGGGAATTAAGAAACACCACGATCTAAAGTGGTATTTGCGGCATCGTGTTGTTTCAGATACCTCACCCCCCTTTTATTGGGGGGTGGGGTGTGCCAGCAGGTTTCCAACCATCACAACCAGTCCTGCGTGTTTGAGGAAGGCATGGAGGACACCCCTCTGGTCTCTGCTGGTACTCTCCAGTCCCGCACCCTCCCGCAGTCTCCTGAAAGTGCCTTGATACCCGAGCACAGCCCTGCATCCATTTTGCCAGCAAGGCACCACCGAGTTTGGGAACTTTGAAAGCCAGGGGATAGGGGTGGGGGTTGCCAAGGCTCAGATTTCGGCGCCAGAGTTATCAGCCAGGAAAGCCCTTGAAAATCAACACCCATCTGCTTCTGTTCACTGCGCTCCAACCCCCCCCCCCATTCCTTCAGGACGCTATACAGATCCTAACCCCACCACACACACGTGTACACACCCTCGGGCTTAGAAAATTCGGGAGGCGGAAAACCCTAAGAGCTGAAAGGGTCTCCACCGTCCCTCCCCTTCCGCCCCCACGTCCACACACAATAAAACCCTGTCTAATCCCAACACCACAACAGAACCCCAATCCGCCCGTGACTCCAGCGCGTCCCATACCTGATATGCAGACGATGAAATTGGCTTGAAGAAGAAAAAGCACCTCCCAGACTATTTCCATCCTCTGATTCTCATTCCAAGTGCATCACTCGACGGGAAAACAGGGGGGGAAAGGGGGAGCCCGAAAACGGCACACACACATACACACACGCACACACTCCCGAGCGAGCGCACACTCGCACTCCCACCCGACAGCCGGCCAGGGACAGTCACCCCCAAGATCAATATCGCAGTTTGAATTGTTCCTGCAAATCTCCCCTCGGGCTCGACGGGTGTGCGCCCCAGATGTGCTGACACATGTCCGACGCCTCGCTGCCTCGGAGGTCTCCTGGCTCGCGCGTCTTTGCTCCTCGCACCAACGGCGGAAACAGCACTAGCAGCGGCGGCGGCGGCGGCAGCCACCTGAAGCCACCAGCGCTGGGCTCTTCTTGCAAAAACGAGACCCGGATCCGCCTGGCGCCCCAAGAAGACATAGACGATAGCCCCCCGCCGGGCCGCGCGGTGCAGTTCCGGGCTCCCGACAGCTCCTAGCTGGCTGGCCAAGCCCAGACAGTCCGCGACGAGTTGCCTTCGAAGTCCGCCCCCCTCACCGAGGCATGGTCAGAGGGTGGCTGCTCCGCTCTGGGTCTGTTCTCCTGCTTCCGGGGATGGGGGGAGGAGCAGACAGAGCAGACAGACAGAGAAAGAGAGGCAAGGATTATTGCCCGAAACTGGCAGCCGCCAGCAGCCTCCGCCGACCCTCCCTGCTCCCCAAGTCCGGGCGCAGCCTGCAGCCTCCGAGCCGGGCTTGGGCCGCGCGTCCAGGGCGCGGAGTGGAACCTCTGAGGCCGGGGACTGGAGCGCGTTGGGGGCCCACAGACTCCCCAAGGCGCGAGCGCGCTTTCCGCTCCTCGCCTATTTTCCTGGACTCCCCAGAACCCCCAGTTGCCTTGCTTCCATCGCCCGCAACTAGCGCCGCCGCTGAGATTTTCCGCAATGCAACTGCAGGGGTCGTTATTTCCTCGCCTACGGATCCCGACTCTTCCCGATTCCGAGAGGAGGGCAGGTGGGGGCGGGAGGAGGAGGAGGGGGAGAAGGAGGAGAAGGAGGCTCCACCAGGTGAGCGTCCTCGCCGCCGCCGGGTGTCCCAACGTCAGCCCAGGAGCGCCGAGCCCAGGGGCGGAGGCAGGAGGCCAGGGTGGGGAGCGGAGGCTTATCGCGGCCATAAGGAGGAGGAGAAGGCTGGGCGACAGAGCTTCAGCCACCTCTGCCGCTGCCTGGGCCCCAGTTCCCAGAAGGCTCCTTCCCGCTCCGTCTGCCTCTGATACCCTCCAGGATTTTCGAGTTTCTCTTCTCCTTAAAAAGAACTTCGTGGCAGCGGGTTCGGTGCGGGAGACCAGAGCGGGACTCATTCTAGGAGTGCTGTGCTGTGCTTCCCTCCACTGCGAAATATTGGGGATTTTTTTGTTTTGCATAATTCATTCTCTGCCCTCTTCCTTTCGTCCGTCTCATGCCCCCTCCTCCTACCCCCTTTCCGCTCCAGTGCCAGAACACTACTTACCCCAGAGTTCTCTTCTCTGCAGCTTCCTAGAGCAGGTGCAACTCTTGCCTGCAAATCCCTACCTCCCTCCTCCTGAAAAGGGGGCGGCGGCGGGAACCGGCTTCCCAAGTCTGGGTGAGAGCAGTGGCTGAGACCAACTGCGCCTTTGCTCAGCTCCGGCGGCAGGATCCAGGACTACTGGAAACCTGGGTATTAGGAGAACAGGCTTCCTTTCTTGTTTATATTTTATTCTGTTTTTCTTTAGGGAAGCTAGTGTTTTGGAGGTTTTTGCTGGGCTCCGGGATATTCTGTGCCAAAGACACTCAGCAGCTTCCACTGACGGAGGTTTCCCCACCAAACTCTCTCCCGCGCGCGCGCACACACACGGCCCAGCGCGCGGCTCTCCAAAGCCCCAGGGGAAGGTAGGGCGGTGCGAGCACCACCCACCGCTCCGGCGGAGTCCGCAGGAGGTCTCGGGGAGAGGCAGGCTGTGTGCAGCCTGGGAAGGACCTGCACTGGGTTGGGGTGTGGATGCTGGGGGAATTGGAAGGAGACCCCGCGCTCGGGACTGTTCGCCTAAGAGGGCTAGGGACGAGAGGGGAAAGAAAAAAAAATCGCAGCAGATTTGTGTGCGTCTACTGCTGCAGAAGTGGTTTGTGAAAGCTTAAACCTACCTCTTTTGGGGGGTGCTGAAGACAGGAAAGGGCAGGGTATAGGGAATTCCAGGAAAGATCCCAGGTCTCCTGACGCACTTGTCCCGATGGCGAACTGTGACGTTGGGAGATTTTTGCACAAGCGCGGATGGACACACGCACCAAACACAAACATACATACAACACGGGATTTTATTTTTTGTACTTTTAAATTTTTTATGTATAGAAGCCATTTCATCTTAAGTCTCTGTCTAATAACTGCAGAAAGAATGGAGAAGAAAGAGAAGGAAGGGGCGCTGTTCATCAGCAGAGTCAATCTGCAAGTCTTCCCGTGGCGATTCTGCTTTTGGGTTGTGTGACCTCCGGGGGCGGCGGGGAAGCCAAAGGAGTTATACGACACTGTTCCTGGGATTCTTGAACCGACTCCAGCCGCCCGGGAGTCTGGCGGGTCTTTTTGCTGAGTGGCTGAAAGAAAGGGGAGGAATAAAACAGCAGATTGGGCTAGGCTGACTTTGAGAGCCAGAGCTGCGTAGTCCCACTGCCTCCAGGGATTCCAAAAAGGAACAGTCTACCGCTGGTGGACTTGCCTACTCTTTGAGAAGGAGACGAGGTTGGCAGAGAGATCTGTTCTCTGAGCATTGTCTCAGATAAAGGCCAGGTACTCCCGGTGGTATAAACATTAAAAAAATAAGCGGCCCACGTTAAATAAGTCCCGTATTCTTGTGCAGAAACCTCCGAGGTTCAACAGATTGAAACTTGAGAACATTAAAAGAATCCGAGACGGTGAGAATTAGAATTAGCCCACGTGAGGAATATGTGAGCATGTGTTCTGAGTGGGCTGGGGGGCGGGGGGGGCGCCATGAAAGTGAGCCGCATGGAGGTGTTGGTTTGTTTTGTTTTGTTTCTTTGTTTTTTGAGGGAAGGGAAAAGAGCATTTGGATAAAACTGAGCGTAGTTTAGCCTGTTGAGGGTTCAGAACCACGGATAGCGACTTGTCTTCGCTCCCAGCAGGAGGCTACCAGCAGAAGAGGGAAGAGCTCTCTCCTCTGGAAGCAGAAGCAGGGCGCCCGGGTTTTCATACCAGGACTAACTCTTTTATTTATGAATTCCGCACATTTTAAGTGAAAACCTTGTGTTTTCCAAGCACTGTGGCAAGATGCTGGGGTTTGTAATCGAAAATGCATAACCTTCGCTTTCAAAAAGCTTACAGACCATGTATCCCCTTCCATTTTGCTTCAAATCAATGCCAGTACAATCCTACTCCATTTCTATCTTGTCAGCTTGCATACTCACCTCCAGCACGCCCAGAGAATATTTACTCTATTATCTGACACTAAGTTCGTTTAACTTTTTAAAAATCATTTCACATGGGAGTATTTGTTAGTGAGGCACCACCAAATTCCTTACATAAATTATCTCATTTAGCCATCATAACATGCTATGAGTTAAATGTCATTATTATTCCCACATTCTGGATGACAAAAAAAGCCCAGAGTAGTTATTTGCCCAAGGTCTCAGCCACAAGTCTGTGGTGTAGAAACCATAGCTGGCAGTCTGAACTCAGAAGCCAGGACAAATCACCTCCTCACATGCTCTGTAAAATGAAAAATATCATCTTGGGGGATGTCATTTTGTCCTTAGAAAGAGCAAATGTACATATATGACACATCTAGAAGTTAATCTAAGGCAGGATGAAATTGTGATGACAAATTATGCATTTTAGAATCTAAGTACCTTAGAATTAGGAGAAGGAAAAGAACACCAGGCCTTAGGAGTAATCAAATACAGTTCTTTTTTTTTTTCTTATCTACTTGATATCTCTACTTTTTTTTATTAAGTCATTTGTACATAGATCATGGATACATTTATGTCATTGGGGGATTCAATGTGTTGATTATTTGTACAAATTGCATTGCTTACATCCTACTAATTAACATAGCCTCCACCTCATTTACCCAATTACAGTGTTAAGACATTTGTGTTCTACACCTGATAGATCCAACTTGTACTTGTAATATGCTCCATAGGTGTGGTTCCCCTATTAACCCCTCCCTACCGAACCACCCCCTCCCCTTCACTCCTTCATCCTGGGCTATAGTTGTGATTCATCTTTCATATGAAAGTGTGAGAAACACAACTCTAATGAAAGAATCTGAGTGCTTGCTAAATACCCATTCTGTTCTTGGCACTGGAAACATAACAATGAATACAACTATCCCCAAATATTTGATTCCATATAAGCATTTTCTAGAACAAAGAATAATTCTTTCTTAATTTGTGGGCTTACCTTATATGATTTTCTGAGAAATTCTCCATCTTAATACAGAAAGTAAGTCACTAAAAAATGTATTAAGTCAAAACCTTCAGGTTGAAGTAAATTCTATTTTCCCTTTTTTATTATGGTGTTTTCTTTAACCCATAAAATAAACAAAAGGAATGGAAAAAAAATCTCCATGAAGCTAGAGAATATCTATTCTTAGTCTTTTTCATATTTTAATTACTTTATATCTCAATAGTTACAAAAAGTCTACTTCCACCATACCTGCCTTCAGCTTTTGCCTCTTTTCTACTTCTCTACATTTCTCTTCTACGAATTCAGTTCAAGGGTTTTACACATTTAATATGATATATTGGCCAAACTCAAGTGTGAAAGACAACTCAACTGCCCATAGGAGATATGGGAGAGAAGATAATATTGAATTCTTTTGAGTTCTTTCTGTCAACGAGTGACTCACTTGATAGAAATATTTTTAAGATCTTGACATTCATTCAGACACATTTCTCAGCACCAAGGGAAACTGTATTAAAAGAAATAGGAGATCCTTCTCTCTTCCCCACTCCTCTACTGTCTTGCTAAATCTTCTTTCAGATTTAGTGAGCTCAGTATACATATCTATTTATACCTATTCTTTGTGCCAGTCGCAAAGATCAGGATCAGTAAGGTCTCTGCTTTCTTACAGTAATTGCCAGAAATCCCATCATCCATATGCCTGGGAAATCATACACAGGGTGCCAAAAATGCATATACATTTTACGAAAAGAAAAAAACTATATTACAATTGTAATACCCAATAAATACTGATAATGTTTTATTATCTTGTACATTTTATCTTGTGTCTCTTGTAATTGAAGAAGTTAAATATGACTTGAGTATTAAAATTTTAGCCCAGTTTTTTCCTTTCTGAAAACATGTATGAATATTTAGCATCCTCTATGTTTAAAGCCTTCTTTGTAGACCCAAATACCATTGCATGTGATTTTCTAGTTCTGGATTTGGGGACAATAAATGGAAAATGTCATTGGAATCTTATGTCCAAACCATTTTATCCACTATAACTATATTGGGACATATCAAACTCAAGAAATTTAAGAAATATTTCTATTTTTAATTGTTTATAGGACACAACAAAAGAGAAACTAAGGATTTAGCTATCCGTAACTTCTATCAAATGTTGAAATTACCCAAATAATGCAAGGATATACTGTCTATCCATTAGAGAATACTAATATATTAGTATGAAGATATACTATGTTCATGGATGAAAAAGCTCAATATTATTAAAATATCACTTTTTCCCAAAATGGTCTAGAGAGTCAATATAATTCCAATCAAAATTCCAGCAAAATTTTTCATAGAGATTGACAATTTGTTTTTTAAATGTATATAAAAATACAAAGGACGTAAATTAGCTGAAACATTTTTGAAAAAGAAAAGCAAAGTTGAAAATTTAAACTATCTGATTTAATGAATTGTAAAGTTATGGGTGGCACTTGTGGCTCAGTGGGTAGAGTGCTGGCCCCATACGCCAAGGGTGGCGGGTTCAAACACGGCTCCAATCGAACTGCAACCAAAAAAAAAAAAAAGTAGCCGGCATTGTAGTAGGCGCCTGTAGTCCCAGCTACTCGGGAGTCTGAGGCAAGAGAATTGCTTAAGCCCAGGAGTTGAAGGTTGCTGTGAGCAGGGTAATGCCATGGCATTCTACTGAGAGCAATAAAGTGAGACTCTGTCTCTACAAAAAAAAAAAAAAAAAAAAAAAAGAATTGTAAAGTTATCCTGGACACGGTGGCTCACACCTGTAATCCTAGCACTCTAGTAGGCTAAGATAGGTGGATTGCTATAGGTCAGGTGTTTGAGACTAGCCTGAGCAAGAACAAGACCCCATTTCTAAAAACTAACAGGGCTAAGTGGCCAGTGCTTATAGTCCCAGCTACTCAGGAGGCTGAGACAAGAGGATCACTTGAGCCTAGGATTTGGAGGTTGCTGTAAGCTATGAGGCCTCATAGTGAGGACAACATATTGAGACTCAGTCTCAAAAAAAAAATTGTAAAGCTATAGTAATCAAGACAATGTAGTGGTATATGCATACCATGGAAGACTATTCAGCCATAAAAAAGATGGTGACTTCATATCTTTTGTATTATCCTGGATGGAATTGAAATACATTCTTCTTAGTAAAGTATCACAAGAATGGAAAAGCAACTACCCAATGTACTCAATACTAATGTGAAGCCAGTAGAAGATCTAATGTATGCCCACATAGGAGAAAAACTCATTTCAAATCAAGTTGGGGGGAGGGATTACAAGGGAGGGGGAGAGGGAACGAGGTGGGGTGCTGCCAAAGAATGGACATGCAATGGGGGTGTTGGGCACACCTTGTGAGTGTGGGTCATAATCACAAGAAGGACTCTACCCAACAAAATCAAATATTTTGACCCGGTTGTCGGTACTCCCATATTAACCTGAAATTAGAAAGAAAAAGAAAGAAAGAAATCAGTGGAACAGAATAGAGCATATAGAAGTAGACTGATATGTATCTGATTCAATTTTCAACTTGTAGGAAAAATGGCCTTTTTAAGAAATTACTTTTTAATATTGGATATCCATCTTCAAGAAAAAGAAAAGATGAACAAAAATCCAGGTTTTGCACTAAAATTAGCTCTAAATAGATTATAGACTTAAATGTAAACATAAGCTTTTACAGCTTCTCAAAAAATTAGAAGAAAATTTATAATAATTTGAGTGATACAATGATTTCTCAGATATGATGTCATGATTGGTTTAAGGAAAAGTATATTATCCAGGAGAGGTAGTTCACACCCATAATTCCAGGGCCTTGGGAAGACAGGTGTGAGAATTGTCCGAGGCCAAAAGTAATGGCCTGTTGAAAAACATGAGAATTAAGAATTATGCTCTTAATATACTATGTTAAGAAAATAAAAAAGCCCCAGCCTGGGAGGAAATATCGTAAAATTACATATGTCACAAATGACGTGTAAGCAAATGAGGTAAATAATTCTCAAAACTCAATTTACAATAGAAAAACGTGTTTAGGCTCAGCGTCTGTGGCTTAATGGGCTAAGGTGCCAGCCACGTACACCTGAGCTGGCGGGTTCAAATCCAGCCCGGGCCTGCCAAACAACAATGATGGCTGCAACCA
>CAUYON010211332.1:0-21253 GCA_963573935.1 Arctocebus calabarensis
GTGGCGGGCACCTGTAGTCCCAGCTACTTGGGAGGCAGAGGCAGGAGACTCGCTCGAGCCCAGGAATTGGAGGTTGCTGTGAGCTGTGATGCTACGGCACTCTACCCAGGGTGACAGCTTGAGGCTCTGTCTCAAAAAAAAAAGATCAAGTCTTTTGGGTAAGTTTATAACTACAGTCACCTCATGCCCACAAGGTACTCTGTAGGTATCCCTTTAGACAAAACTGTGGTCAACCAGAAAGTCTTAGAAACCCTGTTCTTAAATGCGAGGCCTGCCAAGAGGCCAAGGTCAAGTTCAAGGACAGATAGAAGACAGACAAGAATAAGTAGTTCTTCCAGAAGCTGCAGCTTTAGGTGTTTTTTGTTCCAGTCATTAAAAATATTTTTTAAAAATTAAGATAGGCAAAAGTTCTTAAGCAAAAAAGCGAAGCTGAGTAATCCATTCTAATGCCAGACAGCTGCTGTAAATGCACAGCTGGAATGACGTCAGTTTTTTAAAGATATGCTGGGAAAGGTTGATTTTTTAATTAAAAAATTAAAATGAAACAGTTCCATGTCTTCATGAGTTATATAAGTTATAGTTTTTAACAATTTATATGTAATATGTTATATGTTAGTGTTCTTTGTTTTGAAAGTAAGTTTTTGAGCTTTCTAAAAGAACCCTAAATTTAGAATTTGTAGAGTTAATGTACACCATTTGGGCTTTTAAAATGACATTTGAAGGTCTCCAGGCTTCAAAAAAAATCTTTCTGTTTGGAAAAGGTATCTTCCAAGCAATCAATTAAAATACTTGAAAGTATAAATCTTCCACTTGTAAAAAAAATAAATAAATATTTCTTTCAAACTTCTGTTTGAAAACATATATCTATAATATAAATCTTTTTCTATGAAAATTAAAACAATTTTCTCAGTTTTCAGAGAAATTCTTTTTTTGTTATTAAATTATAGCTGTGTACATTAATGCAATTTAACATAGCCTTCACCACATTTTCTTAGTTATTGTGTTAAGACATTTACATTCTACACTTAATAGATTTAACTTGTACCCTTGTAAAATGTACCATAGGTGTGGTCCCACCAATTACCCTCCCTCACTGATCCTCCCCCCTCACCTCCCCTCCCCCTCCTCTTTCCCCTTCTTCTTGGGCTTTAGTTGGAATATAGCTTTCATATGAAAGTGTGGATGCTTATGAATTAGTTTCATAGTAAGGCTGAGTACATTGGATACTTTTTCTGCCATTCTTGAGATACTGTGCTAGGAAGAATATATTCCATTTCATTCCGTGTAAAAATGAAAGAGGTAAAGTCTCCATCTTTTTCTAAGGCTGCATAATATTCCATAGTGTACATATACCACAATTTATTAATCCATTCATGGGTTGATAAGCACTGGGGCTTCTTCTATGACTTAGCAATTATGCATTGGGCTGCAATAAACATTCTGGCACAAATATCTTTGTTATAAGGTGATTTTTGGTCTTCTGGATATATACCTAGTAGAGGAATTGAAGGATCAAATGGCAGGTCTATTTTTAGATACCTAAGTGATCTCCAAACATCTTTCCAAAAGTAATGTGTTAGTTTGCATTCCCACCAGAAGTGCACACGTGTTCCTTTTTCTCAAATCCATGCAAACATCTCTGGTTTGGGGATTTTGTGATGTGGGCTAATCTTACTGGAGTTAGATATCTCAAAGTAGTTTTGATTTGCATTTCTCTAATGATTAAGGATGATGACCATTTTTTCATGTGTCTGTAGGCAGTGTGCCTGTCTTCTTGCCCACTCTGAGATGGGATCACTTGTCCTTTTCTTGCTAATACGTCTGAGTTCTCTGCGGATTCTGGTTATTAAATCTTTGTCAGAGACATAACCTGAAAATACTTTCACCCATTCTGAGGGATGTCTGCTTGCTTTATTTACTGTGTTCTTGGCTGTGCAGAAGCTTTTTAGTTTGATCAGATCCCAGTAATGTATTTTTGACGTTGCTTCAATTGCCGGGGGAGGGGGGGGGAGGTCCTCTTCATAAAATAGTCACCCAGGCTGATTTCTTCAAGTGTTTTCCCTGCACTTTCTTGTAGTATTTTTATAGTTTCATGTCTTAAGTTTAAATCTTTAATCCAGTGAGACTCTATCTTAGTTAATGGTGAAAAGTGTGGGTCTAGTTTCAGTCTTCTACAGGTTTCCAGGCACTTCACCCAGCCCCATTTGTTAAACAGAGAATCTTTTCCCCACCGAAAACGTTCTTAATTGGCTTGTCAAAGATCAAATAGCGGTAAGTAGCTGGGTTCATCTCTTGGTTCTCTATTCTTTTCCATACATCTACCTCTCTGTTTTTGTGCCAGTACCGTGCTACTTTGATCACTACTGATTTATAGTATAGTCTGAGGTCTGATGGCATGATTCCTCCTCATTTGTTTTTATTTCTGAGTAATATAGTGGCTATTCGAGGTTTTTTCTGATTCCATATAAAACAAGTATTATTTTTTTGAGATTCTTAAAGTAGGACAGTGGTGCTTTAATAGGGATAGCATTAAAATTGTATATTGCTTTGGGTAGTATGGACATTTTAACAATGTTGATTCTTCCCAGCCATGAGCATGGTATGTTTTTCCATTTGTTGATATCGTCAGCTATTTCTTTTCTCAGAATTTCGTAGTTCTCTTTATAGAGATCATTCACATCCTTTGTTAGGTAAACTCCCAAATATTTCATCTTCTTTGGCACTACTGTAAATGGAATAGAGTCCTTGACTATTTTTTCACCTTGACTATTATTGGTATATATAAAGGCTACAGATTTATGAGTGTTGATTTTGTATTCCTTGATCACTTCTAAGAGTTTTGTAGTTGAATCCCTGGTGTTTTCTAGATATACAATCATGTCATCTGCGAAGAGTAAAGTTTGATTTCCTCTGACCCTATATGGATACCCTTGATCACCTTTTCTTGCCTGATTGTGATAGCTAAGACTTCCATTACAATGTTAAAAAGCAGTGGAGACAATGGGCAACCTTGCCTCATTCCTGATCTGAGTGGAAATGATTTCAATTGAACTCTATTCAATATGATATTGGCTGTGGGTTTGCTATAGATGGCCTCTATCAGTTTAAGAAATGTCCCTTCTATACCCATTTTCTTAAGTGTTCTGATCATGAAAGGATGCTGGATATTATCAAAAGCTTTTTCTGCTTCAGTTGAATCATATGGTCTTTGCTTTTTATTTTGTTTATGTGATGAATTATATTTATAGATTTATGTATATTGAACCACCTTTGACCCCCTTGGATAAAATCCACTTGGTCATGGTATATTATTTTTTTGAGGTGTTGCTGGATTCTGTTTGCTAGGATCTTATTGAATATTTTTTCATCAATATTCATTAAGGTTATTGGTCTATAATTTTCTTTTCTTTTGGGGTTTTTTCCTGGTTTTGAGATCAAGGTGATGTTTGATTCATAGAATGGATTGGGTAGTATTCCTTCTTTTTCTGTATTTTGGAAAAGGTTAAGTAAGGTAAATACTAGTTCCTCTTTAAAGGTTTGGTATAATTCTGATATGAAGCCATCCGGTCCCGGCTTTTCTTTTTTAGGGAGATTTTGTATAGTTAATACTATTTCAGAACTTGATACAGGCCTATTCAACCTTTCCACTTCATTCTGGTTAAGTCTAGGAAAATGGTGTGCTTATAAGTATTGGTCTATTTCCTTCAGATTTTTGTATTTCTGAGAATAGAGTTTCTTATAATATTCATTAAGGATGTTTTGAATTTCTGAGGTGCCTGTTGTTATTTTATCTTTAACCATTTCTGATTGATAAAATCAGAGATTTTACTCTTTTATTCCTGGTAAGGTTAGCCAAAGGTTATCTATTTTATTGACCTTTTCAAAGAACCAACTTTTTGATTTATTGATCTGTTGTATAGTCCTTTTGTTTTCAATTTCATTTAATTCAGCTCTAATTTTGGTTATTTCTTTTCTTCTGCTAGGTTTGGGATTTTCTTTCTTTTCCATTTGCTTGAGATGTCCCATTAAGTCGTTAACCTCCTCTCTTTGCCTTCTTTTGAGGAAGTCTTGCAATGCTATAAATTTCCCTCTGAGGACTGCCTTTCTGATATCCCAGAGGTTCTGGTAATTCAGGTCTGCATTATCGTTTTGTTCCCAAAATTTGGGAATTTCCTTCTTCATCTTGTCTATGACCCAGCTATCTTTCAGCATAAGATTTAGTTTCCATATTTTTGTATGAGTATGCAGATTCCTGTTGTTACTGAGTTCAACTTTTATTCACTGATCATCTGAGCAAAGCAAGGAATCATTTCTATTCTTTTAAATTTGCTGAGGTTAGACTTATGACCTAAGATGTGATCGATTTTGGAAGATGTTCCATGGGCTGATGAGAAGAACGTGTATTCAATTTTTTTAGTATGAAATGTTCTGTAGATGTCTGTTAAATCCAATTATTGAATGGTTAAGTGTAAGTCTAAAATTTCTTTGCTGAATTTCTTATTGGAGGGTCTATCTGACACTGCCAAAGGAGTGTTAAAACCTCCAACTATCATGGTACCAGAGGAAATCGAGTTGCTCATGTCTGTTAGAGTCTCTCTTATAAATTGAGGCACACTCCGGTTGGGTGCATAAAATGTTAATTGAAATCTCATCATGTTGAGTGTTACCATTAACAAATATGAAGTGACCATCCTTATCTTTCCTTACTTTTGTTGGTTTAAAGCCTGTTGTATCTGTGAATAAAATTGCAGCACCTGCTTTTTTCTGATTTCCATTTGTCTGAATTATAGATGACCATCCCTTTACCCTGAGTCTATATTTATTTTTTAGGGTAAGATGAGATTCTTGTATGCAGCAGATATCTGGCCTGAATTTTTGTATCTACTCATCCAACCTGTGCCTCTTTAGAAGAAAATTTAAGCCATTCACATTAATTGAAAATATTGATAAGCCTAGTAGTATTTTGGGTATTGAGATTTTTGAAAGTCCAGTGGACATTTTTAATTCTTTCACCACTGTGGAATTTGGAATTTGATCAAAAGTTTGTGAGTGAGTTTACTTTGGTGGTAGAGGATTGTGCTGGTCATTATGGAGGATAGGTCTAAGAATATCCTGGAGAGCTGGTTTAGTTATGGTAAATTTCTTCAACATGTGAATGTCATTAAAGTATTTAGTTTCTCCATCATAAATGAAACATTTTAGCTGGATACAGGATCCTGCATTGAAAGTTATTGTTTTAGGAGGTTAAAGATTGATGACCACTCTCTTCTAGCTTGAAAGGTTTCAGCAGAGAGATCTGCAGTCAGTCTAACATTCTTCCCCTTGTAGGTTATGGTTTTCTTACATCTGGCTGCTTGCAGAATTTTCTCCTTCATATTAACTTTAGTGAAGTTAATTATAATTTGTCTAGGAGATACTTTATTTGGGTTAAGTTGTGCTGGGGTTCTGAAATTGACTGCTATGTGAATTTCAGAATCTCTTGCCATGTTTGGGAAGTTCTCCATTATCTCCTGGAGTAGAGCACCTGGGCCTTTCAAAGCAACCTCGTCATCTTCAGGAATTCTTATAAGGTGAATATTAGTTTTCTTTGAATTATCCCAAAGCTTTCTGATAGAGTGATCCATTTTTGCTCTCCACTTCTCTTGGAGCTTGTGGGAGCATTCAAAAGCTTTGTCTTCAATGTCTGAAATCCTTTCTTCTGACAGCTCTGTTCTGTTACTGAGGAATTCTACTGTATTTCTCAGATCTTTGAGGGCTGCAAATTCTTGTCTCAATGTGTCAAAATCTTTGGTGATTTTGTCTTTGAATTATTGAATTCTTGAGACAGCTTTTGAAATGCTCCTTGAATTTCTAGTACTAACTTTACTTCCATTTTGTTAATCTCATCTGAATTCGATTTCTGACATCTCAGCCATTTGTTTATGAATGGGATCTTCTGGTGTGTCTGCCTTTTCATTCCTTGAGGGATTTGATCTACTCTGATTGTTCATGTTGTCGGAGTTTTTCTGCTGATTCTGCCCCATGATTATTTTTCACCATTTGGCTAGATGAGCAGATAAGGTGAAACTGGGTTGGGGGCTCCTGGAGTAGTGATTAACCAGACCTTTTCCTAAGAGCTGGGACTGAGGACCCTAGCTTTCTCCCTACAGCTTTGCTAAGGACCCGTACAGTACCATGGTCTGAAACACTGGGAACCTGCTTGGTGTGGTGGGGCTAAGTGTCTCTGTCTTTTCATTTGGTCTCTGTCCAACCTTAGTGAATCAGTAACTCTTGGTTGAAGTTTCAGCTGTGGAGAAATACCAGCAACTAAGACATGCTGCCCCCCCATGGGCAACAAATAGAAAATGAAAGTCAAACCTTCCCACAACAACACAACCAGGATACCACTTTGGGTGGTCCTCAGGTGATTGGCCCAGGTGAAGAGTTCCAAATCAATTGTCCCAGTCAATACCCAATCTCAAGTGGGAGTTCAAAAGGTCTCCAGCAACTAGGTAGCAGGGGTCTTCTGGCAGCTTGAGTATGACTTGCTCTGGTGCTCCTTGGAGTCAGAAGGGCCCACCCAGCAAATGAATTAGTATGGGAAAGTTGATGCCTCCTTCCCCACCTTATTCCTCTGTTGCATCCAGTCACTGGTAACCCTGCAGGGCTGTGACCCAGTTCCTTCCAATGAGCAGCTGCTCCAGAGTTTTGTACCTGCCTGAGTCACAGGGAGATCTATGTCTCCTCAGGCAGGCTGCCGTACTCTGCCACCAGTTGGCAGGAGGAGCTAAAGCCTGACAACCTCAGGTGCTTAATGGAAGCTGGGGAGTTGTTTCACTCATTTCCAGCCCTGCCCCAGATTAATGTTGCTGCCACTTATATTCTCACAGAATTTGCATTTCTGTCCCAGCTGTATACCCCTGTGGGCCTGTTTGAGTTCAAAGAAACTGCTACTCAGCCCTGCCCTGTGAGGCTGCCACTGTGCCAATTCTCATGGAGCTGCCATCTCTGTCTCTGCTGCACTCTGTATTTGGATGGGCACACTTAGACCTCACAAAGAGCTCTCTGTTCCTGCCTTTACCTGGGCTGATGTTGATGTTATGCATGCTTTTGTCCCCTTCTATGCTCCCCTGGGGGCCAGGTGCATATTAGGCTCACAAAAACATCAATTCTGACTCAGCCCTGCCCTGGAAGTATGCCATCTCTGTGCACACATCTTCTAGTCTCCATCCCAGCCAAGCCCTGCCTGGGAAGTACCACCTCAGGCATACCTTTTGCTCACAGGGCCTGCATTTCTGTCCCAGATGTGTTCTGCCAGTGGCTGCCACTGGAGTAGATGCCTGGCTCCCTCTGGCTGCTAAAAGAGCTGGGAAGTGTCACTCCAAAATATCCCCAGGGGTGTGAGCCCTATTCTTTCCACCTCTGTTGCTGCTGCACTATACAACAGGGCACCACTTCTCTCTCTCCCATGTGGCTCTCTTGCTCCACAGTCCCCGCTCCACACCCATGCCACAGAATCAGCACAGACCTGCAACAGCCCAAGCCCCATTCACACCTCTCAAGAGAATGCCCAAGAACCTGGACTCTACGGGGGATAGACCTCCAGACCTTAGGGTGGAATTGGAGAGGAGTGCTAGGAGTTCAGAATTGTGGGTAGAGTATATGTTCAGTGTTATGCCTGGTGGAAGAGTGCCATGGCACACTAGTGGGTTCTCTCTGGGGAAGGAGTTCCAGTTTTTAGAAGGTCTGTCCCTTGGCATAAAATAGGAGGAGGTCTGAACTCTGCTTGCTTGTTTGTGGAAAGTATACTGCAAGCTGTTCTCATGGGGGAGGAGACTCCTGTCTGCTTGGTGATGGTTTGTTTCCTTGGGGTTGCAGCTCACCTCAGCAGGGTTGATGTGCGCTCTTCAATCTTCTCTCTTGGCTCAGCTCCAAACCATCATCTTACTTGCTAAACTTCTGTCCTTTCACTCCCCTTCTGGATAGGACCCTTGTGGAAAGCTGGCTCCAGTTGGTCATCTTGCCTCCTCCCCACCTTGAGAGAAATTCTCAATAAGTTCATCTAAGATGCTATTATAAATTAAACTGTTTAAACTAATACATTTGTTTCTAAACATAAATTAATACCAAAAAAAGTCTATGCTTTTGGGAATGATAGCATGCCAAATACATTAAGTCATAATCTTATAGCCGGGTGTGGTAGCTCATGGCAGTAATTCCAGCAATCTGGGAGGCCAAGGCAGGTGGCCTCATTTGAGCTTAGGAGTTTGAGATCAGCCTGAGGAAGAGCAAGACCCCATCTCTACTAAAAATAGAAAACTAGCCAGACATCATGACAGGTGCCTATAGTCCTAGCTACTTGGGAGGCTGAGGCAAGGGGCTCTCTTCAGCCCAAGAGTTGAGGTCATTATGAGCTATAATGCCTCAGCACTCTACCCAAGATGACAGAGTGAGACTAAGTCTCAAAAAGAAAGAAAGAAAGATGTTATCTTACATATGCAAATTGGAATATAGGTTCCACTGTACATAGTCTATGACAGGGGTCCACAATAACAGTGCTTTGACTAAGTTAGACGTTTATCTCTCTCTTATTCATTAGTCTGGAAGTAAACAATACAATGTGGGTTCAGGAGACCTCCATAAGGTCATTCAGAGACTGGGCCTTTTCCATCTTATTATTGCACCATCTCTAGGATGCTCCTCTAGTTCCCATGGTCCATGGTAGCTCACAATCTTATCCACAATTGATGCAAAGTAAAAAGAAGAAGAGGGAAGAGCACACACATCCTCTGCCTGAAGAGAATAAGCCTAAAGGTGTGCACAACAGTGCACATCCCTGGCTAGAACTTGATCTCATGGCCACATCGAAGTGCCAAGGAAGCTGGGAGTTTGTGAACATTAAAGATCTTGTTCATAATAGGGGAAGAAGAAAAGGGTATTGGGGACAGTTGTCAAATAGTCTTTTTCCCCTGACTGCAACTTCAGTTACCCAAATATCAAACTTTGTTCCCTTCTGCCCCAGGAGATACATCCAAAAGTATTGGATACACCTGTACAATCCCATCGTCAAGTTCAAAGCCCAGAATCTCTTGATCATTGTGGTCAATCACCTACAGTCTAAGGCACAAAGTACTGTTCTCACCAATAATGATCAATTTGGAACCAAAAAGAGAAGAGAAGGAAACACAATGCATTCTTACTTCCACAGTGGTCAGAGACTGTGACTATCCCTGTCCTGGCAATTAAGCGAGTCCCTGGCTCAGCTCTCTGGTGCCGTGGCTCCTTCCCATCAACCACTGTGATGGCATCTGAAGGGCCCTGAAGAGTGGACATTTCTAGGAAATGACACGGCTCATGCAGCCTGCCTCCCACTGGAGCATGTTTACAAATCCAGAGGTTGCCTAGAGAAATCCATCAACAACATGGAAAAATTGTAAGTTCATACTAATATTTCCACTTCCAACCAGATACCAAAGGGTCCTCCCTCTCCTTGTGCCATCCCATGTCCATAACCCCTTTGTACCTCAGTAAGAGTCTACTTCCCAACAATAGCAAGAAATCCATCTATCTGTATTTGCTCAAATTTAAAATCTAGCAAATAATTTCAAAATTATTACATCAATATCTCT
Organism: Arctocebus calabarensis; assembly: GCA_963573935.1. Taxonomy (NCBI): domain Eukaryota; kingdom Metazoa; phylum Chordata; class Mammalia; order Primates; family Lorisidae; genus Arctocebus; species Arctocebus calabarensis. Next base: position 9,609 of record CAUYON010211332.1, read on the forward strand.
ATTACCAACAAAACTCCTAAACAATGTTTAAGCTTTCTATGTATCCCTTTTTGTTCTTGGAATATATCTCCCTGATGGTGAACATCAAAATAATGTATTTAAAAAAAAACTATTTTCATCTATTTTTGTGGAAATACAAATTGTTATGTTTTTGAGGGAAACTTAACTATCTATCAAAAACTTTGAAATGCTGCACACTCTCACTCAGTAATTATATTTTAAGGCAATTATAATATTATAATCAATATGCATGTACACATACAATAATATTTGCACACCAAGAAATAGAAAAAGAGGTAGAAATAAATTATTCCCTATCTATGAAGAATTAGCTAAATAAATTATGATACATCCAGCTTGTTTTAATTTACTTTAGACCCCCTGAAAAGTTCAACTATTTTAAGCTCATTTTACCACCATACATTTAAAAATAAAAATAATTCTGTTTGGCCCCCTATACCGAGGATGGCAGGTTCAAACCTAGCCCCGGATGAACTGCATCAAAAAATAGCCAGGTGTTGTGGCGGGCACCTGTAGTCTCAGCTACTCGGGAGGCTGAGGCAAGAGAATCGCCTAAGCCCAAGAGCTGGAGGTTGCTGTGAGCTGTGACTCCACAGAACTCTACCGAGGGCAATAGAGTGAGACTCTGTCTCTACAAAATAATAATAATAATAATAATAATAATAATAATAATAATAATAATTCTGTTTGTTGGATGTAAGAAAAAAAAAAGCCCCTGCTATTTCCCAGCAACGAACCCCATCACCCTGGTACCAGTGACTTTTGTGATTTCCTTTCGAATGGATGCATTCTACTCCTCCTCTATAATCCTAACAGAATAATCTAGAAGAAAAAGGTTGGGCAGGGTTCTTTCCAGGTGGGAAGAGGTAATACTGACTACAACAGCTCCAGTGTGTCCAAGGCTCCAAACCTTTAAAGTGTCTCTCCAGATTTATTTTCTACTAGAGTCAGTAACGTCTTACTCATCAGTGATACAGTTTGATGTTTGTCCTTTCAGATCTCATGTTGAAATTTGACCCAATGTTGGACGTGGGGTCTAATGGAAGGTAATTTGGGGTCACAAACATGGATTCCTCCGGAATGGCTCAGTGCCATCTTCATGTAGTGAGTTCTTGCTCTATTAGTTCTCCCACGATCTGACTGTTAGAAGGAACCTCAGCTGGGTGCGGCGGCTCCCTCCTGTAATCCCAGCACTCTGGGAGGCTGAGGCAAGTGGATCCCTTGAGCTCAGGAGTTGAAGAGCAACCTGAGAATGAGTTAGAACCTTGTCTCTACAAAAAATAGAAAAAAATTGGTGGGAGTCATGGTGAGCACTGGTAATCCCAGCTGCTTAGGAGGCTGAGGCAGGAGGATCACTTGAGCCCAAGAGTTTGAGGTTGCTGTGAGCTATGATGAGGCCACTGCACTCCACTCTGGGTGACAGAGTGGGATCTTGTCTCAAACAAACAAAAACAAAATCACTTACAAGGAGCTTGGCACATTTCTTTCATATCTCTGTCTTTCCACCACCCACCACATGACACACCTACTTCCCCTGCACCTCCTGCCATGAGTAAAAGCTTCCTGAGGACCTTGCCGGGAGAAGATGCTGGTGCCCCACTTCTTATACAGCCTGCAGAATTGTGAACTAAATAAACTTCTTTTCTCTATAATTTACCAGATATTTCCTTTATGGCAATGCAAACAGAATAAGACAACCAGTGTCTCAGTTCAAGCCTATCACTGCAGACAGGGCAGGGGCAGTGTCTCTCTCTCTCTCTCTCTCTTTTGAGACAGATCTCACTTTGTCGCCCTCCTTAGAGTGCTGTGGTGTCACAACTCACAGCAACCTCAGACTCTTGGGCTCAAGCAATTCTCTTGCCTCAGCCTCCTGAGCAGCTGGGACTAACGGCCCCCTATTTTTAGTGATGAGGTCTTGCTCTTGCTCAGGCTGGTCTTCAACTTTGGAGCTCAAGCAATCCACCCACCTTGGCCTCCCCAGTGCTGAGATCACAGGTGTGAGCCACTGCACCTAACCCTGGCAGTGTCTCTCTTTAGCATGCATTTTGTGCTAAGATCCAGGAAGATGGAAGCAAATAGGTGAAACATTCACTCGATAGTTTTATCTAACACAGGGAGACAAATCTCATAAGTCAGGATATCCTCTGCCTAGGTCCTGCTGACCCTCACAAAGTTATCTTTTAATTCAAGAGAATTCTCGCTGTCTTAACTCTGAACATGACCATTGCCCTGTTTGCTGTATTTTTACAAGAGGAAAAGCATCTGTGGAGGAAAGCTTCCCCTTACAGACAGAATCCTGTTTACTGTCATAATCCCAGCCCCCGAATGAGATCACCACAATCAAAATGTCAAAAAATTGTCACTATACTGCAAAACGGAAATGTGTGCATCCATTAAAACTCGTGGTGTAGGTCTGCATTTGTGGGTATACAAATATGCACCTGACAACAAGTTAAAGTTCAAGGAGCTGCAGACAGCTCTGCATGGTGTGATCCCATTACAGAGGACCTCAAAGGATATACACCAACATGTGCAATGTTTATCGGGGATTTTCTTTAGGGAAATTATCTTATTCCTATTTATATAATCCCAATATTTTTTTTTTTTTTGAGACAGAGCCTCAAGCTGTCACCCTGGATAGAGTGCTGTGGCATCACAGCTCACAGCAACCTCCAATTCCTGGGCTCAAATGAGTCTCCTGCCTCTGCCTCTCAAGTAGCTGGGACTACAGGCGTCTGCCACAAAGCCCGGCCATTTTTTTTTTGGTTGCAGCCGTCATTGTTGATTGGCGGGACCAGCTGGATTCGAACCTGCCAGCTCAGGTGTATGTGGCTGGCGCCTTAGCCCTTTGAGCCACAGGCGCTGAGCCAATCCCAATATTGTTCAATCTGGCTAGACCTGTTCTATTTTTATAAATATCAAGTGTTGTTTTTTCATAATTTCAATCATTCTTGACCTAATATACCATTTCATCTCACTTTTTATCACTTTATCTCAATGTTTCATCTTATTTGGGTGTTCTTAGAAATTTCTTCCCTTTCTTAGTGAAAAATAAAACGACAACTGTTAGGTCTGCTTTTCCTATAGAAGTTTCTGCAACCCCTGCTCCTGACACATTTTTTTACCTACTGCTGACTGGTCTGACCACTGCCTGCTCACCAGGTATGAGTAACTGAGACAGAACAACCCTGGCACATTTCTGAATGTTCGCTGAGAGGCTGGGGGAATGGGAAGTTTCCTAGGCACAACATTCCTCAGGTTGCCTGGGATTTAGGTCCACTTACAGCAGTTTAGTCTGGCAACGCAGTCATATAGGCAGACCATGTTATGATAAAAGTCAAAAAATTGTACCAGGGAAAATAGAGAAAAACAGACGAATTCACCTAATGTTCCAAAGATAGGGAAATTTCTTATCCTGTAGGGTTTCCAAGTGAAGGGCTAGCCAACTTTGAGAGTGGTCCTCATTCATTCATTCACTCATTCGTGTGATTCATGCATCCCTTTAATCCTTCCTGCGGTATATGATGCACAACAGAACCAGGTTCACGTAGCCTTCTCTGGGCTTGGTCTGAAATCTCTCCATCAAAGCAAGTCTTCGTACAAAGGGACCGCATAAATAACGGGACAAAGCAATCATTGGGAGGTTTTTAAAATGCACGTAATTTACCTTTAACAAGATACTTAAGGGCAACATTTGGAACTAAGTGAGGAAAGCACGTATTTTCTAGATTGGTTGCAAATATTTACTTGAAGGACAGATTTTTTAAAAGATAAAAATATGCTTTCTTGATTTAGTATGGACTCTGGTGAGATTCACTATTAACAAGCAGGTAGAAATCCAAGTTGGCACAAAAGTCATTTACATGGACTAGGACACTTGTCAGAGAGCAGTGCCAGGTAAGGACAAACCTAAGATGACCCAAGAGGTCCCTAAGACACGAGGACACTATGTGACACAGAAGTATTTGATTCCTTGCCCAATTGGTTATTTTATTAGCTGAGTCTTTTGTGGCTATGAACATGCATTGGACAGCATATAGAGATGAATGGTTTACAAAATGTTTTGGAGACGGCAACATCTGTCCCTATCCAGACTTGCCCAGAATCTGCCTTGCTTGTGGAATTTCTGGACAGCCCAAGATGACTGAAAGCCAAAGTTTAATAGTAACAAAAGGATCATAGTAATGCGAAATTTTCTCTCTTTACTCCTCTTTTTCCCCAAGCAAATGAAGTATGTTTTGTATTTTAGGTCTCCAAATACTACTCATACGACTAAATTTATTTCTGTATTCTGTGGCTCTGATTGGCTTTAGTTAATAGCATCTGTTCTTCTGTTCTGATTTCTATTATTATCTGGTTCCATTTTTGAAAAGTAGTTCTCTGTCATTAGCATGGTAAATGTAAATGATTGCTTTTGGCTGAAATCGGAGCAGCATCTGTAGGAAATCTACAAAGATGATGAAATCATCCTGCAATCCAGCAGAGATAGAAAAGCAACATGATCTCCCAAGAAAATCTAGCATGATTATGCCGAGACAAAAATGGCACATTCTGGAAGGTCTGGCACTTTCTGGACTCTCCTGCCAGCATCTATTCTCTAATGCTTAAGTCATATCTTGGAAGACAACCCAGGACACCCTCCCTCCATTTTTGGCCCCGTAAAGGGCCACGTTCTGAAATCTCTAAGTAACTTGCGAAAACAAAACTGAGGGAAGAGCCCCCTTCAGAGCAAATGATTACTTCAGGGAGGAAAATTTAAAATACTTGATAGGACAATGCTTTAGAAAAGTGGCGGTCCCATGCATTCCCTAATGTGGCTTAATCTACGTATAAACAAAGGAAGCTCAGGACCCCAACTGTGGCCCGAAAAAATCACTTATTTTGAAAAATCAGAATGACACTGGCCTAGGATCCTCGACAATGATCCTCGTCATTCTAGCCTGGGAGAGGCCTTTTCTCTGTTGTCAGACTGACTATGGGATGCAGTTTACCCCGGTTCAGCTCTCCAGGAGAGGATGAAATCTCATTTTTGTGCGTTAGTGTTGGACAATTTGGGGAATGGGTGATAAATCTTAGCTTTATATTTTTAGTAGAAAACTTTCCATAACAGAAAATGCAGGCACAAAGGAGAAGAGTATTTATACACCATTGTTCTCTCCACCCACCCTTTTTACACAAACTACTACATGCCAGCTTACAAGTGAAGCTTCAAAAACTAATTTCTCTCTTTGAAGCCTCGCTTGCCAAGGGTGGCATTGGCAAGGATAGAGTCTACGTCACATCCGTGCCTAGGCACGCTTTCTCTCAACCCCAGTAACATCTGGTGTCCCTCTGGGGTCTCTCTAAGATCCCTAACTGCCTCCTTACTCTGTTAATGACTGCAAATATGTAGTGTCTCTTTCCTACTCCCCTGCTTCTTCCAGACTTTTCTTTCTTTATTGTTTTGTTTTGTTTTTTATCATTGGGGAATCACTGAGAGTTCAATGAGCCAGATTACACTGCTTGCGTTTGCTGGGTGAAGTCCCTCTATTAACAGTGTCCTGCTCTCCGAAAATGTGTCACACACCATGATCCCACACCTCCCTCCCTCCTTCTCCCTCTCCACATCCCCACATCCCCTTCCCCCACCATCCACTAGCATCAATTCTCCTCATATCAGAATTGAGAACATTGGATTCTTGCTTCTCCATTCTTTTGATGGAGAAGCAATGTAGAATGTATTTCACGTCCATCCAAATTGTATAGTCACTATCATTTTTAGTGACTGAATAGTATTCCATGGTGTACACATACCACAGCTTGTTCATCCATTCCTGGATTGGTGGACATTTAGGTTGTTTCCACAATTTGGCAATTGTAAATTGAGCTGTAATAAACAGTCTAGTGCAAATGTCCTTATCAGAAAATGATTTTTTCTGGGTAGATACCCAGGATGGGATTGCAGTATCAAATGGGAGGTCTAGTTTGAGTTCTTTGAGGATTCTCCATACTTCCTTCCAAAAGGGTTGTATTAGTTCGCAATCCCACTAGCAATGTAAAAGTGTTCCCTTCTTTTCACAACCACACCAGCATCTGTAGCGTTGAATCTTTGTGATGTGGGCCATTCTCACTGGGGTTAGGTGATATCTCAGGGTGGTTTTAATTTGCATTTCTCTGTTAATTAGGGATGATAAGTATTTTTTCATATTCTTGTTAGCCATTCATCTGTCTTCTTTAGAGAAGGTTCTATTCATCTCACTTGTCCGTTGATATAAGGGATTTTTTGGCTTTGTTGTTGCTGCTGCTTAATTTGAGTTCTCTGTAGAGTCTAATTATCGATCTTTTCTCTGATTCATAATATGCAAATATCTTTTCCCATTCTGATGGTTGTCTATTTGCTTTGGTTGTTGTCCCCTTAGCTGTACAGAATCTATTCAATTTGATTAAGTCTCATTTGTTTATTTTTGTTGTTGCAATTGCCACTGGGGTTTGTTCATAATGTGTCCCCAAGCTGATAGCTTCAAGTGTTTTCCCCACACTTTCTTTGAGGATTTTAATTGTTTCATGCCTTTGATTTAGATCTTTTATACATCTTGAATCAATTTTTGTGAGTGGAGAAAGGTGTGGTTCAGTTTCAGTCTTTTACATGTGAATATCCAGTTCTCCCAGCACCACTTATTGAATAGAGATTCTTTCCCCCAGTGAATGTTCTTGTTTGGTTTATAAAAGATCAGGTGGCTGTAAGATTTCAGTTTCATCTTATGGTTTTCTATTCAGTTCCAGATGTCTATGTCTCTATATTTGTGCCAATACCATGCTGTTTTGATCACTATGGCCTTGTAGTACAGCCTAAAGTCTGGTAGGCTAATGCCCCGGCCTTGTTTTTATTACTAAGAATTGCCTTAGCTATATGGTATTTTCGCTGGTTCCATACAAAATGAAGAATTATTTTTTCTAAGTCTTGAAAGTATGATGTATTTGAATGGGGATTGTACTGAGTCTGTAGATGGCTTTAGGAAGTATAGACATTTTAACAATGTTGATTCTTCCCAGCCATTAGCATGTTATGTTCTTCCATCTTATACTATTTCTTTTCTTAGAGTTTCGTAGTTTTCTTTATAGAGTCCCATCACCTCTTTTGTTAGGTATATTCCTAGGTATTTCATTTTCTTTGAAGCTCTGGTGAAGGAAAGTATGTCTTTGATTAACTTCTCATCTTGGTTGTTATTGGCATATACTCATATCATTGTAAGAAAAAAAGTTAGACAATTCCTAATCCCATGGTTAGAATCTCTGTCTCACAATATAATAATCGTTAACAGGAAAAAACGTTTGCAAGTAATGGTCTGAAGTAAGTGATTCTAATATCAAAGAGGAGATCATTGTTCTTCTTAGAAACCATCAATCCATTGTTCCATTTTTACTATTCCATGTAGATCCACAACAGCTCTCTCCAAGGACATATTTGGCAGTCATTATTGTAGGGGAAATTTTTTGAAAATGCCAATAATTTGGAAAAAGCCTACCACTCTTATTTTACCTTCTTCTTTCTTTTGTCAAAGAAGCCACATTTTCAAACCAGTATCTCACCTAGGCTGGGGGAAAAATGTGGCCATCATGAACTTGCCAGCTCCTGAGTCCTAGGGTATTTTTGTTCCTTTCTCCAGCTGGGCACTTTGAGGCTAGACAAGGAAAGACACTCCTTACACGGGAAGGGTCAGCTTCTTTGTAAGCACCTCAGAAATCACTGACAGCCTTTGCATTAAGCTACAGGGGGATTTTCACTTTGACTCTTCTAAAGTCAAAGGAAATACAGCAAAAGTCAATATCCATATTCCTTCATCTTTAGCAATAATAATAACAAAATATAAATTTTAAGATGGAAAAAAATCTGAGATCTTACTGGGCCTGAGATGGGGGCTCCAGAGGCTCCTACTGACACCCATGAACCATCTTTTCCTTAGTTACTAAGTATGCAAAGGTCCAGTTCTCGAGGAGTGTTTTGAGGGATGTGCCCACCTGAGTATTGTGACTCTTCCCTTGCTATGATGAATAACTGGATGGGGACAATAGCCTGGCACATCGTAGAGGGCAGGGACTTTAATTCTGTCCCTTCCCTGCCTTCTAGAATTTGGACATGACAATAGGGTCACTACCTATGTGTGCATTATACTCTCCCCCGTGTCTGGATAGGGATGGTTACACAGCGGGGGTTCTGTAAAAATTCGTTGAATGAAAGCTGCAGGACAATCAATCACAAAATGCGTCCCCCTATAAGGCAATGTGTAGGTGTGTGAGGAGTTGTGAGCATGAGCTGAATACATGCACTGGTGTGGATGGCCACTCAGCAGAGACAGGCAGTAAGCTGGGAGGGAAAGAAAAGTAAGAACCCAGAAAGTAGAAGATTCTCCACAGACTGGGCGCAAGGTGGGGGAAGAGAGCCAGGGCCTGCAACAGGGTTCCTGGATGGTGACCCCCCTCTCTTTTGAACACCTTTGTTCCAACACGCCATGACAATGCAGGGTATTTGAGTCCTGGTCCTCCTCTGGGCCTGCCCCTCTTGCTACCCCCTGTGCTTACCCCATTTGTACCCACTCCCTGGACGTCTTCTTGGAAGCCAGGCACCAGTTCCCTTGGAACTCCATCCTCCAAGTAGGGCAGAGACAGACGTCAATGCTTCCCAGGCTCCGTCCCTTCCCAGGCCCCAGGAATCTCTCCTGACCATCTCCCCCATTACTCTAAAGAACCTTCTCTTTACTCCCCCCTCAGAAACACAGCATCTCATCAGAGCAGTATTTTTCAACCCTTTTCATCTCATAGCACACTTAAATGTACAGTTAAACTTCCACAGCACACTTAAATTATGTTGATCAAAGAAAAAGAATAAAAAAAAAAATACTGGGCTTTGAGCTTCTTTAGACATAATTTAATTAATCATCATTAAAATCTTTCATGGAGTATCACAAGAATAGAGATGCAAGTATCCAATGTACTCAGTACTAATATAAATCTAATAGAAAAGCAACTACGTGCCCATATAAGTGAATAACACAAGAATATTCAAGAGGGGAGAGGTGGGAGGGGGTCTGGTCAGCCTCACCTGATGGGCACCTTGTCACCGTGTTCAGCACGCCCCCCCCCCAGATGAAGGGCTCAACTGCCTCAACCACAGCTCGAACTTAGAAACCCAAACCATGTAAACTAATCATTAATCTCAAATTAAAAAAAAATAAAATAAAATAAAATATAAATATAAATTAAATAAAATAAAAATTTTATTAATAAAAATAATAAAATAAAATAAAAATAAAAATTTTCACACCATGCTGGTTGAGAATCACTGAATGTATTTGAATTTCTGAAAAAGATGAGCAAAGTTCCTTGTGTTTGTACATTACCCCACAGCAAAGATTCCCAGGGTGGACTCCCAGTCGGCCCCTGGATCTTGGCAAATAAGGGAGGAAGCAAATTCATAAATACTGCAATAAATTAGGCTTCTACAATTTCTGCCAGGACCACTTTCTGCTTTTCTAGAGCACTTTAGGAATAATTAAATAATGTAAATTTATCAAAAATTGAAAAGAATTAGAAAGAAACCGAGGAAGCCGGGCTCAAACCTGTTCTGTGTCCTCTGGGGAACCTACAATCCGACAGAGAACACGGCAGCCCGCCTGGGGCCTTCCTCATCTGGTTAATTCGGCAGTACCCCGGGGGTGGGCGGGAAGTAGGGCCACGTGTGGCCACGGCCGTGCAACTGGGGGAGACACAAACTGAAATGAAGCAGAGAGACTCAATTTCCTGCCTGAGCCATCTGAGGAACATGATGCTTTGCCGATTTGCAAGATGGAATTAAGTAACTCAGAAAATTAAGTGACATGGAAATTCAGCACCACCGCGGTTCCCTCTGCAGCCTGCCGTTCGGTCTCTCGGGACTTCCCGCGTGCTGGAAACGGATGAATTCTGCTCACGCTGCGCCAGCGCTGAGTGTGGAGTCCCACTGCACAGCGAAACCGCACCTGGCCGGGGCGCTCCGAGGACGCGAGGTGTCACAGTGGCGCTGGGCTCACTGAAGGACGCTTTGTGAAACAGCTTAGCTCCAGCCAGGCACTTGCCTGGTGAAGGCAATTCCATTCCTTTGAACAATAATAACGATAATGCTAAATCACACGCCGTCTCTCTGGACTGTATTTAAGAGGCAGGAGACTGCTCTGGCCCTCCGTTTCTCTTCTACCAGAAAAGCCCAGAATCTTGCCTGAGAAGGAGTGTCGCCTCGATAGAGGACCGAGCCGCACCTCCCAACGGCAGCGTGCAGGCCTGATCTCCACAGCCACACTACCAGGCTTTCACTTATCCTGGCCATGTTTCCTAATGCCCAAATCCATGGACCAGTGGTCCTTTTGTAGTTTCTTTGAAACCTATAGAAAAGCCATCCATGACAGTGAGAGCTGTAATTAGTGGGTTTTCCTTTTCCAGGCCTCTCTGTCCTCTCTGGCGGCACCTAGAGGAGAAGATTAAAGGGGAGGCTGCCCGAATTACCCAGGAGGAGCGCACGCGCAGACTTTAGTAAAGCAGCGCTATTCGTGCTTTGATTCTGAGATCAGTCACTCGCCGGCTGTTTGCGTATCTGCCACTTAGTATTCTAAGCAGTGTCTGTTCTGTATTAAGATTTAAATTGGGATCGTCATTATTTTTATTTTATGTTCCCATGGTTATTGAGTGGTGCACGTGTGTGCACTTGTGCGTTTGTGTGTGTGTGTCTAATCAGAGTGTCCTGAGCAGTCCTGAGGTCAGTCCTGGGGCCGATCATGGGAGGCCCCAAACTGCAGCCTGGGCACAGGAAGACTTGGCCCTGCCGGGTGTTCGGAAGCGACAAGGCCCACCTTCCACAGCGCTGGAGACAAAGTAGAAGTGGTAGTTGATGTCCTCTTGTGTCCTCACCTGGGGGCCACCACCCCTGGTTCCTCTGTGCTGCTTCCCCCTCAGGAAAGCCACAGCCAAACCTTGTTCTGCAGGCTGCTCCACAGGGCCCACGCCCCAGCTGTTCCAAGTGCACACGGGCCCCCACCCCTACAGGAGCCTGCTTGCAGCTAGTGAGCCTACGGAAGGTGATTGACTAAAGCTAATTCATGCTAAGGTTTTAGAGACCTTTTTTTTATTATTGTTGAATCATAGCTGAGTACATTAGTGCAATCAAGGGGTACAATGTGAAACATTTGTATTGCAATATACAATCTGAAACATTTTCATCAAACTGTTTGACATAGCCATCATGTCATTTTCTTAGTTATTGTATGAAGACATTTGTATTCTGCATTTAGTAAGTTTCACCTGAACGCTTCTAAGATGCACCATAGGTGTGGTCCCACCATTTACCCTCCCTTCACACATCCTCCCCTCTCCCCTCCGCTCCCTCGCCACTTTCTCCATATTCTTATGCTATAATTGGGTTATAGCCTTCATATGAAAGCTATAAATAAGCTTCATAGTAGGGCTGAGTAAGTACTTTGGATACTTTTTCTTCCATTCTTGAGATACTTTGCTAAGAAGAATATGTTCCAGCTCCATCCATGTAAACATGAAAGAGGTAAAGTCTCCATCTTTCTTTAAGGCTGCATAGTATTCCATGGTATACATATACCACAATT
>CAUYON010211335.1:0-62441 GCA_963573935.1 Arctocebus calabarensis
TTTTAAGATGAGGTGTGATTCTTGTATACAGCAGATATCTGGTTTATGTTTTTGTGCCCACAGTCAGAAACATCGACATACAAACAAAACATAACAAACAAATAGCCAATCACAGAACACCAGCTAAGAAGAAAAAAAAAAAAGAAAGCTTTTAAGTTGGCAGGATTATCCCCTAGAGCCTTTAGCTACAGCATGGCCCAGCCAACACCTCGATTTCCTACTGTTAGCACCCAGAAATATGAGACAATCAACTTATGTTGTTCTAAGCCACCTGAGGTATTTTTTATAAAAGCCCTGGGAAAGTAATTCAGAAACTATGACAGTGTATGTGCTAAATTGTGCTGTGACCCTCTCAAATTAGTATGCTGAATCCTTACATTCTAGTCCATCAGTATGTAACTGTATTTGGACATGGGAAATTTAAAGTTAAAATGACATTGTTTGGGTGGACCCTAATCTAGTTCCAGTGGTATCTTTATAAGAACAGAAAATTTGGACACAAAAAGATACCAGGCACATATGTGCACAGAAGAAAGAGCACGTGAGAACATGGCAAGAAGGTGGCCATCTGCAAGCCAGAGAGAGAGGCCTCAGAAGAAACTCAATGTTGCTGACAGCTTCATCTTGGACTTCTAGCTGCAGAATTTTAAGCAAATATGTTTCTGCTGTTTAAGCCAGCCAGTCTGAGGCATTTTATTATAGCATTCCCAGAAAACAAATATTCACAGTGACATAAATGAAAAGATATAACATCTTTAAAGAAAGTTGTTACCATGAGGATGAAGAGAAATACATACGTTTGAGACTAAGAAATAAGATGCAATTAACATATTCAATGTGCTGAAACACTAGGAAAGCATCCTGATTTGGACCACAGACTTACAGGTGAGGATTTTCACTAAGAGAAGGAAGAAAATGACCTTTAAGAAGGAAAAGGGGAGATATGGGCTTTGCTGTTAGGCAAGCTGGGAGTTTGAGGTGTTTTCACTCAATTCCAATTGCTGGAAATGGTCAGCAATTAGAGATGGAGGTTTGGAGGTCAGAAGAGTGATCATCCTGACAATTATAGCTCTCAGAATCATCATTTTATGGGACGTCCATAGAATCACAAAAGATGATGGTATAACTGAGAAAATCCTGAGGAGGAGGGAGAGAAGAGGATTAAAGAACTGAAAAACACCATCACTTAAGGAACTGGTCAAGGAAGAAGCCGTACGGCAGCAATAGAATGACAGCAAGATTATACGTTGGCCTTGGGTCCGGAGAGAGTCTGTGAGGCCTTGCAACCAGGAGGCCTGTTGGCATCTCTGTCAGCGTATTTTCATTTGCATGGTAGTGGAAAAAGGTAAACTTCGAAGACAAGTTGTGAAGCACATGAGAGAAAAGGAACAATAAATGTAGGTGACTCAAAACAGGAAACTAAGGAAGTTTTAGCATCAAGGGATAATTTTTTTTTTTTTTGAGGTTGGAGACTTCTATGTTAAATGTTGATAGAAAGCAATCAGTGGGGATGAGGAAGAAAAAAAGTAATTAGTGGAAAAATGTGCCTGAGGAAGAGGGAAGTACCAAACTCAAGAACAGGGTTGAATTCATTTACATAAAGAGGAGCAACAACTAGTCCATTAGGAAAACAAATAGGGGACTAAGATAGAGCAGGTGGCAGTATTTTCTGGGAATAAATTGATGGATGAGGACGCAGGAAACTGAGAGCTTCTAAATTTGTTGTGAAATAGAGGGCATATTATATATCACAGATGATGGATAAATGGGGGAAACAATAAAGAAGCATAAGATTTGAGAGAATCTCAGGGGGTTCAAATAGCTACTATGATGAAATCAATAAAGTAAACTGCCCAGGGCCAGACAGAAAGCCAGCAGGGCAGAAATCCTCCACATGTAAAGTATTCTCCAGCAAGTCTCAGTTACTCAGGACTAGAAGCTGAGGGGGCAGCCTATGCTGGAAAGTAGAGCAATTCAAGTTAATACTTCAAGTATGTATTAAGCATCTACTGAATGCCAGGCAGAGTATTAGAACCAGACATTACTGCACAAAGAAGAATGAGGCATAGTCTCAGTCATAGGCATGTTATGATCCCTGAAATATTTACTAGATAATTCTGGAGATTAAGTCAAGCACATACAAAACTTTAGAAAATATAAAATACAAGGGTACAATAAAGAAACACATACAAAACTTTAGAAAATATAAAATACAAGGGTGCAATAAAGAAACTATGAGGATTCAACAGAATGTCTGAAGACGATCTACTGGCAGCGAACCACATGATGAGTACTACACCAGGAGTTTTCTTTTATAATTTAACAATGCTATGTGTTTGGTAGTATTAGTATCCCAATTTCATTGATGAGTAAAAGACTGAGAAAGAAACATAATTTAGAAGCATAAGAAAAGTATTCATGGAGTAGCTAGTATTTGGAAGAGGCTTTACAGGGTAAGTGAGGCTTTGCCAGAAAGATAAAGAACTGGCAGCATCAATTCGTGGGCATATTGGGGAAATGACAAGTTAGTCTAGTTGATTGAATTATATGAGTGAATTATAAGAGCTATTTGGAATATGGGCCTTGAATGTTAGGCATAAGAATTTGGTCTCTTATTTTTATAGACATTGAGGAACGATAGAAGGCGTTTGAACACAGATTGACATCTTCAAAATTTTAGGAGCTTCCAGTTACAGAGATTGGAAAACAGGTGAGCATGTGCAATTAGAGATCTGAGATGGCCAGGAGAAATGAAACCAGGGTGCTCACTCCTCATCTATCTAATTATGCAACTTGGATACATAATTTATCCTCTTTTGATCTCAATATTTTATCATAAAATTAAAGAGATGGAAGGAATAACTTCTCACACCCTTTTGAGGGGTGTGATTTTAGGATTCTGAGATCCTGGGTGGAAGTGGTGGCAGTGAGAAAGGAAGTGATAAAGTGATGGGAGAAAATTTTAGCGCTTTTTAAACCTTAAACACAATGTAGGTACAATTAAAGTATTTCTCACTCTACCTCCATATGCAACCTCTATACCATGATTACCAAGTCACTTCTAGAATCAGAGACACAGATACCCCACACAAGCACCCTTTCTTATTTAGAAGATGAAATGGGAAATTTGCTATTCATCCATCCTCTGGTCTTGTTAAGATCCATCCGTGTTTAGGAAGGTTTTCTCACAGTCGAGAAATACAAAGGTGAATTCAGGATTTAAATATCTTTGCCTTGTTCCCAGTTAGTTTTCTCTTCTTCCAGTGCTCCACCTGTCTGTATTGACCACCATCCACCCAGGTGTTCAAGTTATTTTGATTTCCTCTTGCCTCACTCTCGGTGATCACCCCATCCACATCCTATCTCCTCAAATATTGTTTTATTTTATTTTTTTGTTTTATCTCCAAATATTATAGGGATCCATATGGTTTGGTTATATGAATTACTTCAATACAGTTTGAGTCAAAGTTCTGAGTACGCCTATCACCTGGATAGCAGGTATTGTACCCATGAGGTGCAAATTTACTCTTTACCTCCTGCCGCCTCCCAAATGCTTGCTTTTCATTGAGTTTTACTAGCAAATGTACATGTGTGTATTATTGATTAGTTCTAATGAGTACATATGGTGTTTGTTTTTCTATTCTTGAGATACTCGTCTTAGATGAATGGTCTCCAGTTCTACACAGGTTGTTACAAAAAGTATTAGTTCACCACTTTTTTTTTTCTTTTTTATGGATGAGAAATACTCCATGGTATACAAGGTGATTGTGAATTGTGCTGCAATAAACATTCAAGTGCATTTGTCTGATGAGATGACTTTTCCTCCTTTGGGTAGACACCCAGTACTGAGATTGCTGGGTTAAGTGGTAGATCTACTTTTAGTTCTTTGAGTCTATCTCCATCTGACTTTCCATAGAGGATGCTCTAGGTTATAATCCCACCAACGGCCGGTAAGTGTTGTTGTGTCAAGGATGAAATTAAGATAGAAATCATAAGGTTCTTTGAACTAAATGACAAAGGGAACACAAGGTGTCAATGTCTGTAGTATTCAGCAATATTCTAGTATTTAGTAGTTGTAATTCATGGTCTTCAATGCCCACATGAAAAAAAAACAGAAAGATTGGCAGTGCCCATACCTCAGTGGGTAGGGTGCCAGCGATGTACACATATATCTGGTGGGTTTGAACTCAGCTTGGGCTAGCTGGAAAGCACAATGACAATTGCAAAAACAACAACAACAATAACATAACTGGCTGTTGTGGTGGGTGCCTGTAGTCCCAGCTACTTGGGAGGCTGAAGCAGGAGAATTACTTAAGCCCAAGAGTTTGCTGTGAGCTGGGACACTACGGCTCTCTGTGTAGGGTGACAGCTTGAGAATTTGTCTCAAAAAAAAAAAAAAAAAACCAAAAAAACCCAAAGATTGCAATCAGTAATCTAATGAAGCACCTGAAAGATAAGACAAGGAAGAGCAAAAATCCCCCAATCCAGCAGAAGACAAGAAATAACTAAGGCCAGAGTAAATCTACATGGAAATGATAACAAAAAAATTATACAGAAGATTAATGAAACAAAAAAGTACGTTCTTTGAAAAGATAAACAAAATCAACAGATCTTTTGTTAGATTAACCAAAAACTGTAAACAAAGTACCGTAAGAGGCTCAATCAGAAATGGAAAAGGAGATATTACCGTCGATAACTGCAGAAGTACAAAACATCATCTCTGAATACTATAAAAACCTGTATGTATACCCACAGGAAAACATGAGGCAATGTAAAGATTTGTGAAAACCCTCAACCCCCTAGGCTCAATCAGGAAGAAAAAGAACTCCTAAGCAATATTGTAATTGAAGTAGTAAAAAAAAAAAAAAATTCCAAGGGAAAAGACACAGATCTAATGGTTTCACAGCCAATTTTTTTTTTTTTTCAGTTTTTAGCCAGGGCCAGGTTTGAACCCGCCACCTCTGATATATGGGACTGGCACTGAGCCACAGGCACCACCCATTCATAGCCAAAGTTTACCAGACCTACAAAGAGGAACTTGTACCTATACCATAGAAATTATTTCATAACACCAAGAAGGAAAAAGACCTCCCCAACTCATTCTACAAAGCCAGTATCATCTAGGAAAGGACATCATAAACAAAGAAAATCACAGACCAATATCCCTTATGAATACTGGGGAAAAATTCTCAATAATATTCTAGCAAACCAAATTCAGAAGTACATCAAAGAAATAATCCACTACCAACCAAGTGGGCTTCATCTCAGAGACGCAAGAATGGTTCCGCATACACAAATCAAATATTTCTTTTCTTCTATTTCAAAATATTAGTGGGTACAAATGTTTTTGTTATATTGACGGCTTCTAGAAGGCTTTAAAGTCAGGGCTATAAGTGTGATTATTACCCAAATAGCATTCATTGTAGCTATTAGATGGGTTTTTATTCCTTTTCTCTTCCCCTCTCCTCTTCTTGGTTTTCAATAACTTTTACTTCTCCCAGTGCCTACGTGTGTCTATCAATTAATTCCAAATTATTACTGAATACATGTGGTGTTTGTTCTTCCATTCTTGAGATTCCTCACTTGGGATAATAGTCTCCAGTTCTATCCAAGTTGCTGCAAAAAACATTGATTTCTTTCTTTCGATGGCTCAGTAATGCTCCCTGGGTTTAATACACTTATGAATTAATGGGTAGTTAGGTTGACATCACGTGTTTGAAATTGAAGTTTGTGCTGCTACAGACATTCTTTTGCAGTTGTCTTTTAAACAAAATAACTTACTTTCCTTTGAGTAGATACCCAAGTAGTGAGATTGCTGGATTGAATGGTAGGTTTACTTTTAGTTGTGTGAGGAATTGTCATACTATTTTCTGTAAAAATTATAATAATTCGCAGGCTCAGCAAAGATTCTGTTCTCTCTGCATCTACACCAGGATCTATTACTTTTGAGCTTTTTAATAAGACTTTGAGCCATTCTGACAGATATAAGGTAACATATAATTATGGTTTTAATTTATGTTTCTCTGATATTGACATTGAGCATTTTTCATATGTTTTTTGGCAATTTTTCTTTTCCAGAGAACCTTCTGTTTATTAATTTTGCCCACTTTTTAATGGGGTTGTTTGTCTATTTCTTTTTTATTAAGTCATTTGTACATAGATCATGAATACATGTATGCCAATGTGGGATTCAATGTGTTGATTATTTGTACAAATTGGAGTGCTTACATACTAGTAGTTAACATAGCCTTTCCCTCATTTACCCAATAACAGTGTTAAAACATTTGTGTTCTACACCTGATAGATCCAATTTGTACTTGCAATATGCTCCATAGGTGTGGTCCCCCTATTAGCACTCCCTCTATAAACCCAATCCTCTCCCTTCCTCTTCCTCTCCACTTCCCTCCTTCATCCTAGGCTATAGTTGTGATTCATCTTTCATATGAAAGTGTGAGTGATTATAAATTTGTTTCATAGTAGTACTGAGTACATTGGATATTTTTTTTTCCATTCCTGAGATACTTTACTAAGAAGAATATTTTCCAGCTCCATCCATGTAAACATGAAGTAAAGTCTCCATTTTTTTAATGTTGCATAGTATTCCATGGTATACATATACCATCATTTATTAGTCCATTCATGGATCTATGGGCACTTGGGCTTCTTCCATTACTTGGCTATTATGAATTGAACTGCGATGAACAATCTTTATTTCTTGATCAATCTTTCCCTCTTATTTCCCTGGCTGGGGTTTTTATCACTGAATTTCTGATCCATTTGGATCATTGCAATTGTCTCCTAATTCATTTCCCTTTTTCCATTTCAACCCATTCTTAATTCTATATTGCTGATTTCTCTCTCTGTCTTTCTCATAACTGACAAAAAAATATATTTAAGGTATACAATGTAATGTTCTGATGTACTTAAATATTAAACATTATTACCACCATCAAGCTAGCTAACATTCTCATCACCTCACATGGTACCTTTTGTGTGTGCATAGTAAGAAATCTTAAGATGTATTCTCTAAGCAAATTTCACGTGCACAACCGTATTGTTGACTAAAGCTCCCATGCTTTATATTAGATCTCCAAAATTTATTTATCCTGTGTAACTGAAACTTTCTACCTTTTGACCAAATGAAAGATTTTCTTCCGATCATTTGACTTTTCTGTTTAAGATAGTTCAAATATTTGATTTAGAAGTTAATGTTAATTCCACAATATTTTTTTTATTTTTATTTTTTTGCAGTTTGTTTTTTTGGCCGGGGCAGGCATGAACCTGCCAGCCCCAGTATATGGGGCCGGCACCCTACTCCTTGACCCACAGGCTTTGCCCTTCCACAATATTTTTGTAGGTTTGCATTAACATCTATTCCCTCCTTTTCATTCCAAAAGATATTTCTACATAACATTCATATTTCCAGACAGGATATATACATATTGACATGTGTATGTATCCAACAGAAACACACATATAAGAATGCTTATATAAGTATAATTTTAATATTCCAAACTTAAAACTTTCTAAATGTCAATTAACCATAAACTGGCTAAATGATTATGATTAAATAAACTGTGGTATATCCATACAGTTGAATATTGCAGATCAACAAAAATACGCCTACTACTGTTGCATAAAGAAACAAGATAGGGGATGAATCTAACAAACATGTTTTATTGACAGGGAAGCATCAAACACAAAGAAATAAATATGATGATCCCATTTAATAAAGTTCAAAATGTGGCAAAACTTGGAAAGTGGAATAGGGCCTTGGAAAAGGCACAGTGATGGCTTCTCATGCTGATAACCTTTTGTTTTCCATATACTTGGTGGATGCATGGGTGTAATTACTTAGGGACCACTCATCACACTGTACACTTTTCAGTTTCTATCATTTTGTAATAAAAAGTGTTAAATAAAAATTTATAGCATATAAAAGATTCAGGAAAAAAATAAAAGTTGGAGTGTAGAGGACATCAAGAGCCACACGACCTCTGAGCAAAATGATTTGCAGCTGGGGGGCGGGCCCTCAGTCAATTCCGCAGGTGCTCCTTGAGGAGAAAGAACCCAGCCCATGGCGTGCCTTGGGCACGTAGTCATTGTCTAATACTCCCCTCACCTGTCTTGAGCTGTCTCAATAAAAGGCTACTCCAGAGGTTGCTCGGGGCTGCCCTGCAATCAAGGTTAGCCCGCCTCCTACAAGCTTCTGGTTCTAATCCGTGTCTTGCCTGGTTCCTTTCTGCAGCAATCGAGAACAGGGCCATAGGCTTTATGACATTGGAGAAATCAGGCTTAAAAGATGAGCATGGGAGAGTAGAGAAAATTCCTACATACAATGTATGTATTGTGAGGTCCAAATCAGTGTGTATACCTGCCTCCCAAGTTAATTCTGGGCTTCCTAGCACATCTTACCTATGGTTCCAAACTGATGTAACAAAAAATGTCCTCAATAGCATCTCTTTGATAAAGCACTTGTGTAAAGCAGTGTGCTTAAATTAAGTCTGTTTTCTATCATAACCAGTTCCAATGTGGTAGAAACAACTACACACCTATAAAGCTCTCTCAGAATCTGTCTTGATCTAAGATTGTTTTTTAGAACATTCAGAGAAATAGAATGCACACCACTCAGTAATCTCCCATGAGTGTTAATTCTTTAAATTAACTTTCCCTAAAAAAATGAATGGCACCATTCATTGACTATGACTGGTTTGAAGTCATATTCTTCAATAAAGGTTTGGAGTACAGATAATCTTGGTTTCTGATAAGAACAAGTCTATGTATTTTCAATCACCCTAAAGCAGGGTAAGGTTTATTATACACAATAAAGAAAATCAACGTGCCTAACTAGCATATTCACTGGGTTCTGAACAGAGTTGCTCAAAGGAATGCCTAGGGGTTAGGTCTACATTTTTCTTAGGAAACAGATTTGGCTACGTGGAAATAAATGTGTTGCCAAGCAAGCCTTGGTTTTCTGCACTTTGAATACAATGGAAAATTTTGTGGAAGCAGATGTTAGTAATCAGACACCATAGCCATAAGGAAATTCACAGTAAGAGCAACTTCCTGGTGATCCCTTTGAGGTAAATTAGTTGCAACATGTACTTCCTTGGTGGCTGAACGATTTGACTGGATGTATCAGTTGAAGGCAAGCCAATTAAATATGAGGAGACTTCTGTCATAAAAACAATTTGAGTTTTAGAATCTTGAGGCAATATTTCTGAAAATAAAGTATATGATCAATTACCTTCTATGGCAATCCTTAAGATGTTGCTGTATAATGACACTATTGTCAAAGAGAAAAATATTTATTTTTATATTCTCAGAGGTAAAAAGATATGCATCTCTTTAATCATTAAGTCACTAATGTAGAAGTTCAAAAGGAGAAAAATGAAGAAAATATATTCCTGGCCTCTGTACTACTATGAATTGTCACCTAAGAACTGTGACTCTCTGCAATATTACTATACAATTAATTCTATGTACAAAGTCTTGATGGGCTTTTGTCCATATTAACCTATGAAATAGTTTGAAATGCCAATACCTAATAAGAGCAACTAGGTAGTATTTTTAATTTTTTTTACTCAAGTATTTAGCATGTAAAATTTAATGTAATAGTTCCCTGGGTCAGTTTTTTTTTTAACTTTTTTATTTTATAAATTTAGAGCATATAAGTATAGTTTTGTTATAAGGGTGTATTGCGTACTGGTAAAGTCTGGGCGTTTAGTGCATTAATCACTCAGGTAGTATTCATTGTACCTAATAGGTTAATTTCCATTCCCTACTCACCTCTCATTTTCCCACATTTTAGAGTCTCCAGTCTTTATTATTTCCCTCTGTAGGTCCATGTGTATTCATTCTTAATGAATTCATTCTCCCACTTTTAAGTAGGAACACCCAGTATTTGGTTTTCTGTTCCTGAGTCACTTCACTTAGAAAAATGGCCTTCAGTTCCATCCAAGTGGCTGTAAAAGACTCTATTTCATTCGCTTTTTATGGCTGGGTAGTATTTCATTGTATAGATATACCACATTTTCTTTATTTAATCATCAATTGATGGACACTTAGGTGGATTCCCTGTCTTTGTTATTGTGGATAGCACTATGATAAACATACAAGTGCACTCATCCTTTTGATAGAATGATTTCTTTCCCTTTAGGTAGATGCCTAGTAGTGGAATTTCTGGGTCAAATACAGGATCTATTTTTAATTTGGGGGGAAAGCTCCATATTGTTTTCCATAGAGATCATATTAATTTATATTCCCATCAAAAGAGTATAAGAATTCTCCTTTACCATATCCTCACCAATATCTACATAGTGTTTTTACACTTTTAGATAATGGTCATTCTGATTAGAGTAAGATAGTATCTCATTGTCATTTTCATTTACATTTCTCTGACGACTGGTGATGTTGCACATTTATTTCATATAACTATTGGCCATTCATATGTCTTCTTTTGAAAAATATCTGTTCACATGTTTGTCCACTATTTTTCTTATTGAATTAAGTTCCTTGAAGATTCTAGGTATTATTTCCTTGTTGGATGCACAGTTTGTGAATATTTCTTCCATTCTGTAGGTTGTCTATTTATTCTGTTGATTATTTCTTTTACTGTGCATAGGCTATTTTGTTTTTGTTGCATTTCCTTTTAGTGTCTTAGTTATAATATCTTGCCTAAGCCAATGTCCAGAAGCGTTTTACCTAGATTTTCTTAGAGAATTTTTGTAATTTCAGGTCTAAAGTTTAACTCTATAGTCCATCATAAATTAACTTTTCTATATAGTGAGAAATAGAAATCCAGTTCCATTCTTAAGCATATGACTATCTAATTTTCTTAGCACCATTTATTGAATAGCATATCATTTCCCCCATTTATTTTTTTCTGCTTTGTTGAAGATCTGTTAATTGTAATATTTGGCTTTATGTCTGGGTTCTCTATTCTGTTCCATTGAGCCTTGATCATATTTTGAGAAATGCCACAATTAAACATTTGTCTTGGATGATATAAATTCAACTTAGTCACCTATGTCCTTCTGGTAATATAGGTGGACTCTGTATAAAATTTAAAACACTCTCTCTCCCCTTATGCATGTGGTATTTAAAAATATACCACTTTTTATTTTTTCCTGTCACTTTGCCTTAAAGTAGCATAGCACAGTTATTAAGATTATACTTTTTGAAAACTACTAACTCATTTTTAAGTTTGGGTCTGCAATTCCCAGTATGATTTAAAGAAATTTTCTCAAACTCACAAAATTTTAATTTCATAATTCATAAAATTTAAAATAACCATAATGCCTACTTTATAAATTTGTTAGGAGTATTTGAAAAGGTAGTGTGTGCAAAAGGTTTAGTACAGAACTTTGCACAGAATAAATGCTTAGTACATATGGGCTTAATGAATAAGTAAATGATTAGATGATTAAGAAAAGACCTAACAATTTCTATTCTCTTCCCTATCTTTCACATCTATGACCTGCACTGACATTTATTTAAGTGGCAAAAAAAAGGAAAGTCACAAATATGTAATGAACTATCAGTTCTTGTGCATTACAGTGGAAAGTCACCAAGAACAAATTGTGCATGAAGAATTTAATAGTTCTCTTTGCACTGAGGGACATATTTAATGGATAAATATTCTCTGGTTAATATAATTTCTTGCTCCTTCAAAGATATATTGGCTATAATGCCTAACTTTAAATGTTACTTTAAAAGAAACTGAAAACTAAAAAAAACTAATAAGACATCTTAACAGTCCTCAAGTCAAAGACATGCCTGTAAAAGATGAGAAATTTTAAAACTTTAGAATGTGGAACATAAATTTTATAAGTTTAATGATTGCTTTCAAATGTCAACAATGATACAATTCATTTAGAAAATATTTATATATTTATTAACTACTATATTATCATTAATGATAAATATTTTTCAATACCTATTTTATGCCCTGTATATTTTATTGACTCCTCACAAATAGCCCTTCAGGATGATTATTATAATATTTTAACATAATTAGAGAACTTTGGACTGATACACATAGGACCAGGAATTTGATTGCAATGCCTTCATAACTTCTCTATACTTCAATCCATCAAGTTGCAGTTCTTCTTCTTCTTAATATTATTATTATACTGAATTCGATTCTTGATACTCCCTCTGTGAGGGAGTTTTTAGCCAGTAAACAAATAACTGAACACACTCCCTGCTCATCTGATCTGACCTCCAATGACTTTTTCTTTTGCCCAAAGAGAGAGGAATATTGAAAGGAAGATATTTTGATAAACTTCAAGACATCAAGGGTAACATATGACAGCTCTGATGGCCGTTCCAGAGAAAGAGTTCCAAAATTGCTTTGAAAAGTGGATTTGGCACTGGTGTCAATACATGGCTTCTCAAGGGGAGTACTTTTTAGGTGACCATAGTGATATTCAGCATTGTGGTCTGTAGCACTTTTTCTAGGATGAGGTTTGAACTTAGTTGTTCATCATGTGTGTGTGTGTATTTCAACATCTTTGTGTACCCCATAAATAGATGTAATTACATGTCAATTAAAAAACTAAAACAAACTGTTATAATTTACAAAGTAATCCCATATATTATCAAATTTAAACTTTATAGTTCTTTTTCTGTCCTATAGATGAGTAAACACAGGATAGAAAGGTCAAGTGACTTATACCCTTTAAGAGCAAAATTAAGTGCATTCTTCTTCATTAATTACCAGCTGAATATAAATTTAAAATGAAATAGAGTAGAACTTCTATAAGTTGACCACCCAAGAGACTGTTAGAAACTAGAACATATGGAGATGGCTAACATAAGGAACTAGGCCTACTGTACTGATATGTACATGTACTTTACTTTCTTGAACACCTTTCATGTCTTGATTAACTGTAAAATATTTCTGTAATTACAGGATGTACCAAAAATTTGGAATAGTCCTTTATATTGAAAAAATCTTTTCTAACACATTATACACAGTAGGACATTAGGCCTAATCCAACATGTGCTAATAATAAAAAGTGAAAAAAGAACTTATACCAAAAATAAATAATGCAAGGGGCAAAACCCACACTTTCTACCACTTGGTGTAGAGTGGACTCAACTAGTCAAATTATAGAGGGTAAATTAATATTGTGTGTCATGATCCAAATGGTCCACATACAACTTACAGAGGTGACTTCTAGAGGTCAGTTTTCCATTGAATACATGTAGCACATGTCCAGTCTATGAAAATTTGGTTAACAAGGAGGTGAACAATGTAGGGAGTTGGTCAACTATGGAGGTACTAGTGTACTGTTTTTTTCCTGCCAAATTGTTCAATATAAGAAACAAATAGGTAGCATTTACAAAGCTATACAGAAATCATTACTTTCGTAGGTTCTGGTGGAATTATAAGCTAGTTTCGTAAAACCCTCCACAGTGCCATTTGATGATCTGTCCCTATGAAATGATTAAGCTTTCCTATTTCCTCAATGTCAGACTTGACCATGACTTTATTTGACCAACTAATTTTATTGAGCTAAAAAGAAACTTACCTGCCTTCTTACTCTCTCCTCAATGCCTCAGTAACCAATAGTGTTCTAGATAATGG
This sequence comes from Arctocebus calabarensis, assembly GCA_963573935.1. Classification (NCBI taxonomy): domain Eukaryota; kingdom Metazoa; phylum Chordata; class Mammalia; order Primates; family Lorisidae; genus Arctocebus; species Arctocebus calabarensis. The sequence goes on from CAUYON010211335.1 coordinate 13,595, forward strand.
CTGCTCTGACAGCCTAGTCCCAGACTAAACATGATATGGAGCAGAGCCCAAACAATCCCTAATGACTCATGCCACAAATCACTGTTGTAAGCCTCTGAGATTTTGAGTTAATGTCAACCCAGTGGAACCTAACATATAATAAATTTTTCCACCGGGAATTTATCCTAAAGAATGGTTAGATATGTTCACAAAATTTTAGCTAAATTTACCTTCATGAACTTATAAATAAACTAAATGCCTATTTATCACAAAACTTTTAAGTAAATCATAGTACTTCTAAGAACATCTAAAAAATGAAACACCTGCTATAACACTGAACAAAATTTAGGATGATTGAGAATGGAAAAAAATCAAACCTTAAATATTATATAATCAGAATTTTCTTTTTTATTCAGAAAGTGTATACACTAGGGTGTTTACAGGATTATTTCTAGATGGCTTTTATTTAACTTTAGATTTTTTTATTTGTACTTTCTAATTTCTCTCCAATAAACAATTAAAAAATAATAATGAGAATAGCAATGACAATAACATGAACAAAATATTTCACGTATCTTTATCCTAAGCCCTATTCTTATTCCATTGTGTCATGCTACATCTTTAAAAGTTAACTGTGTATTTCCATAATGAATGAAAGGGGTTCCATGAAGGCTCAGCTGTGCTGCTGGAGCTCTATTTTTCTTCCTTGGCTAACAATTGGATACTGCTAGGAAGTAGCTCAATCATAGGGATAGCAGTTTTCTTGGACACTCTTGCAAAGCCGGAATATGATGTTTTGGCAAGTTAAACAATTATTTTTCCTCTCTGTCTTGGCTTATTGGCTAAAAATAAAAAATGTGATGTGTTTGTGGTGGAGGTAACTATCAAAACACTGTGCCCTGGGATACTCCTCAAAGTGAGAAGATGATGAAAATCAAGGAAACACTGAGAAATTGCTATGGTCTAGGGGATATGGGGGATAGACAGAGGTACAACAAATAGATGCAATGTGGTGTCCTGGAGGGAATCTTGGAAAAGACAAGACATTATGAAAACATTGATAAACTCCAAGTACGTCTGAAGCCTAGTTAATAGTAATATGCCAGTGTCAGTTTCATACTTTTGGCAAATGTTTCTGGGTAACATAAGAAGTTAACAATGGGAGAATTGGATAAGAGGTATGATAGGCAGACTGATAGCCTCCCACGCTTGTCCGTGTTCTAAGCCATAACTTGTGAATATACTAAACTATACAGCAAAGGAGAATTAAGGTACTAGATGGGATTAAGTCTGTGAATTAGCTCACCTTATGATAGGGAGATCATCCTGAATTATGCAGGTAGAAAACAACTAATTGCAAGTGTCCTCAAATGACAGAGAGGGAGATAAATGAATCGGTGTCATTGTGATGTAGCAGATGAAAAACTCAACTGGCTATTGCTGTCTTTGAAGACAGAAGGCCACACAGAAAAGAATGCAGAAGGTCTGTAAAACCTGAAAAAGATAAGGGTGTGGGTTCTGTCCTCAAAACTCCAGAAAGAACACAGCCTTTTTCAGCACCTTAATTTTGCCTAGTGTACATCATCTTACACGTCTTACCTCCAGAATGGTACAGTAACATATTTGTGTTGTTGTATTATCTTTGCGTATAGTTCTAAAATCATTACAGAATAAAAATTATTAAAATAAGCTTTAAGAGAAGTGAGAGAGCATTTATATGGCTAACGTCATTCAAAGGATTACGCAATATAACAGAACACTGAAATCTCAAATATCTTTGGATTTCCTGCACGTAGACTCTGGTTTCTTGGAACTGCCTGTGTGCAGTCTTTACCAGGGCTAACACCTTAATTAAATGCCTTGTCTGGGTACCTAGGATTTGACATCCCTCCCACTTCTCATGAATTTATGACTTTTCTGCCTGTTCCCCAGTTGCGGATTGCCACTGCTACTTAGGTACTGACAACTCAAAAAGTTGCCACCAACTCCCACAAGGTTGGGTAAAACAACCCCATTTAATGTAACACATTTTACTGAGGGTGAAAATTTAGAAAAGAGCTGAGCTGTATTGCCATGGCAACCAGCCAGGAATGAAAAAATGCAGTCACCTCTTCTGTTGGTGCTACAGAGCTTCAGGACATCATGCAATCCTCACAGCAGTTTGCGTGGTCCTTCTCCCCCACCAGGTCTCAGTCAGTGCTCTGATTGGGTACCATGCTGTCAGTGTGAGATGTTTACTAGGTGAAAGGTAATATTACCCTTAGAGATACAAAGAATAATACACTTTAAGGATAAAAGAATGACATTGCTGAAAGGGGGCACCCTCAACCAAAAGCTTTCCCCACTTTTTTGTTATTGTTTATGTATTTGTTCGGTCTTGTTCTTGTACATGTCTTTTTGAATGTGGTTATTTCATGCATACAGAGTCAACCTTTAGAGACCACAGAAAGTCGTTGATGTCTTCAGTGATTGCTCCTCCTTCCATGTCTAGGTATTTGGAATGCCATCATTAGCGAGACATCCTTTAGGCATTATGTTTAGCCATCTATGTAGTAGACCTTGCAGAGTATGGATAACACAGCTTGCAGAGTTCTCCTGGGATTACTCCCTACTTCTTTGTGTGTGTGTAAGAGAGAGAAAAAAGAGAGAGAGAGAGAGAGAGAGAGAGAGAGAGAGAGATCATTGCCACATAACAGGTACTCAGTTGTTAATTCTCTTCTCTTTTTTCTTTATTTAAATCTTGATGGTCTTCAAATATAACTGTTCGAATATAACTGTAAACTCAGGGGAGACAATCTTGAAAGGTAATTGAGATCACGAGCTATTAGATTTCTAAACATTCATAAGGGTACGTTAGTTCAACTTTTCACTATATAGACTTAGAAACTGAAGCCTGGGATTCTGAAACCAGATCATCAATTACTGGCAGACCCAGTATCCAACGCTAGGTCTTCCAAAGCTTTATATGCCTTCCCATCACAGAGCGGGTCCTAGCTAATACTTTCAGTACAGGGCATATAAGCTAAATGGTTGAAACATTTCTTGGAATACACAGAAAAGACTTAGCCTAAATGACTGGATGGATGCCTGAAAGAAGAATTAAGAAGACATCAAATACTAAATCTTCCTCTAGTGTAAGACCTGTTGTGCACCTCTGGTGTGTTTTTCTGTTGCCCTCTGTATCCTTCTCATCATGGTGAGTAATTCCAATGTATCTAATTGTCTGGTTCATTCATGACTTTTCATTTACCCTAGAGGCAGAAAATATGCTGATCTTGATTATTTTACTATGTCAATGCCTGTCTTTGAGTTATATTTTGAGTATTTTCTGAGCATTTAGATCCTTCTTTAGTGAAAAACCTCCCTCCAAAGAGAATGCAACTGATTATTATAAGTTTATATCTGCTAGTATTTACTCATTCAGTCAATCACAAATTATACATTTATATCTCTGTAATATGGAAATTATATATGGTGTGACATTGTATAAGGTATGTGTATGTATGTGTGTAGTCAGGACACACTCTCTATAAATTTAATAAAATACATCTAGGTTCAGTGCATTCACTTTTGGTAGTTTTCTATCATAATTTGTCTTGTTTGTTTTCTAAAATAATATGCAATGTCTTCATCAACTGTTGTCAAGGACAACGATTTTATCTCATTATTACTAAAGAAAAAATATACAAACGAAATGTCCCCTGAGAATAGGTATTTTTTTCCTGGATACTTTTTTACAAGGAAAGACTGCCTATGAAGAGGAGTTGACCATTCTTCTTTCTAAATAATCAGCAGCATTTATTTGTATGGTAAAAAAGAAAAATCAAGGTGTGGTTCTAAAATCTCTCTTGAGGTCTAGAGGCTGAGAGAAAAGGAGGGGAAGGATTGGCACAGCCCCTCTCACATCTGTCTAAATCTTCCAATTAAAAAAATATACCTTTTGGCAGTCACTAAATCTTATTATGGGTTGGAAGCAATAAATCTTCTAAGGCATTGGGGAAGAAAAACAAGAAAGAAACGCCATTGTACTAATGAGATTACTCAGACAATAAAGCGGAGGATTAGTAAAATCTAATTTGGAAGTGATGAAGTACATGTGATGTTCAAGTAATTATTCCTGCACAGTCCCCATCCACAGGGAGCTCCGAGTTATTGGACGCCACACTATGTTAATGATGCCGCTGCCTGACATGTGAGTGAATGAGCTGACCATGTCTGCGTTGCCTCTCCGGCTGTCAATACTCACCCCCAGGCCCAGCAGCTGCAGTCATAATGCTGACACACACCCAGAGCTGAATGGGCATGTGTGCAGTTATATGTGTGAGCGTGCACAAGTGTGGGTGTGAATGGACACACACCCAGAGCTGAATGGGCATGTGTGCATGTATATGTGTGTGCGTGCACAAGTGTGTGTGTGCATGTATGTGTTTTGTTTCTTGTCCTAGTGTGTTTGCCATTTAAAATCCAGCTTGAGACAGAAATGCTGGCCTTCTGTATCGCAGTATATGTAGAATCAAACATCCAAATACATTTCTCTGAGATTTATGTAAACACTGAGACCAAGTGCATATTTTATAGTTTTTTATCTTTCCAACGGTAAATCTAGACCTACATTTGTCCACAAGCATGTTATCAGGTAATAGTTTATGTGGTCAGTGGAAATATTCTTTTTTTTTTTTTTTTGCAGTTTTTGGCCAGGGCTGGGTTTGAACTCGCCACCTCTGGCATATGGGGCCGGCGACCTACTCCTTTGAGCCACAAGCGCCGCCCCAGTGGAAATATTCTTAATAAAATGTTCTATTTTCCTACAGCTTGATAATGGAAATCTCTGTGATTAGACATTTAATTAGAAGGATTTTTTGTGATTAAGACTTTTGTGACTTTCATACATAACTAATCTGACTCCAAGTGAAATGTGTAAAAATTGCTAAGTGTGGTTAAAAGAGCAATCTAATTCAAAATAAAGAAACCCAGAATTCCAGAATACAAAAATCCCATTTATTAATATGTTCATTCTATCCAGCTGCTCATATAAGAGGCATCCCAGAAGATTGACAGCAGGGATGGTCCAGGAGGGCTTCTAGGAGAAGGAGAGACTTAGATGGATGGATAAGGGAGGTAAAGCCGAAGAGAAAGAGAAGCTGTCTCAGGAGAATGACTTCGGCAAAGGATCAAAAGTGACACTTTATTTGGCATATTTAAAGTTACATGTATTTTTTATTAATGTCAAAGACTAAAATCTAACATGAACTATTTTAAATAAAAATAAGTCATGATAAGGATATGAGATGTTTCAGAAAATTTTAATTATCAGAGTTCTCCCTTTCTTCATCTCTCATATTTATCCCTGTTGTAGTGTATTCATTCCTCTCTTTCTCTAAAGACTAGCTTCTTCTGTCCTTTTGTGTGTAGAAAACAATGACAACAAAAGTATATCCAAGATAGATCCTGGGCATTATGTCTTGCATCTTAGATTCCAAGTCAAATGTCCTGAAGAAGGAGTTCATTGGCCTACCTTGGCTTAGAGTCCTTCCTGTAGGTGAATTTATAGTGGCTAAGGACCAGAACTCAGTAAAACATAGCTGCTACGACTGCAAACATAAGTTTAGGTAGAAAAGCAATTCTTGGAAATGGAATATTGAGCAGAAAATCCCACAATGTTTCTTTAACTGCTTTATCCTTCATTTTTTAAAGGACACAGAAACCCTATAGAAAGCCACTGCTGCCTTCAGAAAAGAACTGCTCTAGGCTGCACCTCCCAATCTTTGCTGCAAACCTTTACTGTCTCCTCTTAACAGACTCTGCAGCGCTCAGCTTCATGTGCGATTCTCTCTGTGCCTATCTCCTCTGGATGGTGACTAACTGGAAAGGTCCTACCTAACACTTCATTCATCTTCTACAACTTAGCCACTCTGATTACTCCAACTTCATGCTCAACCACAGCTCCCACACATGGCCCCTTGATTCTTCTTTCTCCTTCTCCCTCTCCCTCTCCCTCTCTCCCCAGATGAATATGAGAGCACAAACACTTTGGTTACATTGTTGTGCATGTCAGGTAAAGTCCAAGTCGCAGGTGAGCCCTTCACCCAGGAGGTGTGCCATATACCCCTACATTGTGCCCACTATGTGAGAACTTACCAACCCCCTGCCGCCCTTCTCTCTCCCTCTACCCTCTTATCCCTCTCCCCACTTGAATTTAATTATGCTTTCCTCTCCTGTGGGTCTGTAGTTGTTCTACTACATCCCAAAATCCCAAAGCTGCAGATGCTGCTTCTTTCTCTCTTGAGAGATGATTTACTAATCTGTGAGGACATCAAGTCTAAATAGAAAAACACTTTGCCAAAAACATATTTCAGACAGACATGCCAAAGAGATAGCAATATACTTTGAGGCAAAGAAGAAAGCAAGATTTCTGTGAGGAATCAAACTAGCTCACTATGATTAACTGTGAAAATACATGAACGCCTGGGAAACTGGGGAGAGCAGGAGTGAGGGGAGAGGGACAGTCAAGGAACCTTTCACCCACCACTTTGCTCTTTCCCAGGGACTGTTACAGGAAACCTGCTTATTGGCACAAAGATCTAAGCACCTTGTCTGGAGAACAGGAAAGAGTTTTGAGAGGGAAACTTAGCCCTCTTCAACTCCACTCTGAACTTAGAGACCTGAGGAAAAAACAAGGTACATATATATGCTAAACAAGCCCTGATCTTTGAGATACGCAACAGTGAGACAATTGCAAGTCCAGACTCCCTGTACCACAGCCATAACTACAGCTTTAATTAGGAAAGATACTGACTCAGCAATTCTGTTGGTCCTGAGAGACCAACTATGGACTGCTATGCATTCGAGTGTCTTTTTTTGGTTATTAAACCTTTGTCTGAGGCATAACCTGCAAAGGTAATTTTTTAGACCCTTTGATGATTATGTTCACTAGAAACAGAAATGTATTTCAGAAATAGTCTGATTTCTATTTATAAGTCATCAGCATTTTACATAGTTTACCTGTATTTCTTTCTTAGTTCTTATAAACTCCTGAAATTAAAATTCTGCCTCCACTCTAACATTTAGCAAATCGTTGGTGCTCAATAAATGTTTAACAGTTGGGATACTTACGTTTAACAGCTGCAACACTGACTCCAAGGGCAGCTGCATTTTAATGGTGATTGAAGTGATTTATATATAAGCTGCTAAAACTCATAACTGAAGCACTTAGCACTTTAGGCTCCACTGGGACAAAAGGTGAAAGATTAAGGTAAAATGGTATTATTATTTAATTCCGAAAGAGGTAAATTACACTGGCAAAATGCTATTTGATGTTACTGGCAAACCGCTGTGGTCTTCTGCTTTGCTGACATCAGGAAGTGTGGTCCAGTGGTGTGGGCCGTGGTGAATGAGGCAGGAGCCCTGGGTACTATTTCTGGTCAATTCCCTGACTTCCTGGGTGACCTTGGGCTACTCACTTAACCTCCCCATGCCTCCGTCTCCCTCCCTAGGAGTTGTGTAGTGCAATGCTTTTCTTCATTTTGTGATAACATTTTTTGCAGTAATGGGTGATTTGTTTTTCTTCCAGCTGCATTGTTGGTTGTTCGAATAAAAACATATTTTAAAGTGTCCTTAGCCTGAACACACAAAGTGAATTTCCAGAGTGGTCATGGACACAGGAGTCTGTATTTCAGAAAAGATCTATACCACTACTAAGGGATCTTGGATTCTGCACCTGTCTGCATGCATGTCACACAACTTTGCCCTCATTATTTTTTAATAGATTTTGAAAGAATGAAATAAACACTTTCCTGAATCCTTGGTGGTCAAGGCAGTCTGGATTGTGAATCAGCTCTTGCAGTTCAAGACGAACCTGCTCATGTGTTTGGTAAAAATAAACAAAACCCCAACTCAAAGCTTCTACTGATTCAGTTGAAGAAACAGGTGGAGGATAGCAGAGAGATGGCTTCTCTTGTCTATTCTAGCCTGTTGAGGGGGATATTATACAGTGGAACAGGTAGCATTTCAGATTCTGTAGGGACCACATCTTGAATTCTTACCTCCTGAAATGGGCTTGGCGTAATGGCTCACGCCTATAATCACAGCATTTGGGGAGGCCAAGGAGAGAGGAGTTCAAGACAGCCTGGGCAATATAGCAAGACTTGGTTTCTAAAAAAAAAAAAAAAAAAAAAAAATTTAAAAATACTATAGAACCTCTGTAATTTGACCATTCAAGGGACTATAACAAATTGGTCAACACACAAAGAACTGGGCCTACTGCACATATGGTGCATAGCCAGTCCATGAATATTAAGTCAACTTTAGGAGGTCGTCAAGGTAGGAAGGTGGTCACCTATAGATGTTCTACTGTATTAGCCAGGTATAGTAACCCCTCCTGTAGTGCCACGGATGTTTAGCAGGGAGAAACTGAGGCAGGAGGACTGCTTGAGCCCAGATGTTGGAGGCTGCAGTGAGCTATGATCATGCCACTACACTCTAACCTGGGCAGGAGTTGAGGTTGCAGTGAGCTATGATGACACCACTGCACACTCTAGCTGGGGTAACAAAGTGAGACTCTGTCTCAGACAACGAACAAAACTAATTTCAGTATTAGAATTCCTACAGGAAAAATAAATTTGATGGTGTGAGTCTAAAACTCTTATTATAACACAATGGTGTCTAAAACTCCTCAGAAGGGGTTTTTTGTTAATTTGCAGTTTCCTAGGAATGTAACTTTCAGATTTTGGCAGAAGAGACAATCAATATATACCAAATGGCAACAAATCCTCATCTGAAAAAATACGTACACACAATATGTATACTTAATATAGGTGCTAAAAACTTAGACATTTTATGACAAATAAAATAAAAAGCTGAGTTTATTATAAAGGAGAGATTTGCTAGTGATTGTTAAGAAAGTTCAAAGTTGATTTCTCTATGTTGATTATGTAGATAATTGGAAGAGGGCATTAATATATCAGTTATTACTGGTAAAGTTAGGTAGTAATCCATGAAGGGCATATTAAAGAGATCAATGAAAAAGCAATGAATATCATAAAATTAAGGCATGAGGTCAGATTTATCCAGTATGTAGTCAGTCTCAAATCTTTGTGACCCATTGAAATCAGACAGAAGCCGAATTACTTGATTTGTTTCATTTTTCAGGGTGAAAACAAGAACATTTTTTGATTGTCAGTTTTAACAATAGCCCTAACAAATGCATAGTAGTAACCCTAGGAAAGGGGAAGTAACTTGTTTAAGTCCACACAGTTAGCAAGTGGTGGAGTTGAGGACTCTGCAGTCCACACTCCAAATCACTACCTGGTATTCTCTCTCTCCAGAAGCTTCACGAATGTTGCAGAAATGGTAGGACTGAGGTGTTAAGGTCCTATCTGGCTTTAAACCTGTTACAAAGCTGTTCATATTAGGAAAATTACCTGCAGGAGACACTGTCCCACCTATTTTTCTCTGCTCATGATACACACAGATCCAAATACACAAAAAGATACACATACATTAGGAATTTCTAAGGCAATTCTACAGTATAATGGTACTATCTCAGAATTGCGAAGACCACATGCGATTTTTGAAAGTTCACATTTACCAGGTGTAACAATGAAGCCCACAATCTTATTCTAGAAATAGCGCTGTATACCTCATTGCGAATATCACTCTGGGCACCTTTGAAGTGTACCCTTTAGGAAGTTATGAATGGATCCCAGCACTTACTCTTCCCTTCAAAACAAATTTGGAACTTTCTGGCATGGCCATCAGAACTGTCATCATATTACCTTTGATGTCCTGAGTGTCATCAAAATGTCTTCATTTCATCATTTCCTTTATCTTCAGATAAAGAAAAAAGTGATTGGGGGCCAGATCAGGTGAGTAGGAAGGGGGTTCCAACACAATTAATTGTTTACTGGCTATAAACTTCCTCAAAGACAGTGTTGTGTGAGCTGGTGCATGGTCATGGTACACGAGCCACATCTTTCTTGTGCCAAGATTTTCAGTTAAGATTTTTCTGCTTCTCTATTGATGTTTACTTGCTCTGCTGTACTTCTCACAGTCAGCTAATGATTATCACACACAGTTTGATGAATTTTTGCAATGTTTTCATCCGTTCCGCTCATTCCGGGCCACCTTGACGTCTCTTCATGAGTGGTGCTTTCTCTCTATCCTCAGAAAAATATTTAATTCATTTGTAAACTGCCATTTTCATCATGGCATTATCCCCCCAAACTTGACTAAAAGATCCCTGATTTCACTTCCATTCTTGCCGACGTTTAACAAGAAGTTTACAAATTTTTGTTCTTATTCAAGATGTGACATTCTTGTGACTGCACACAAAAATACACAGCAATAATGAACACCCCTGAGCAGCCCCCCACATGGTGACATGAATCTAGCTGTGAGACATTGATATACAAAGGTTATGAAATCTTACTGTTGCTTGTATAGTGCTGCCAACATAAATGCATGGTGGGAAGTTTGTGAGCTTAACTGTCAGACCTTCGTATGTCAAGAACTATGAGAGTTTGAGATAATATCCTACTTAGAAGGTAAAGTGTTAGCCTACCATAGATTTTTGAATGCTAGAAAAAGATTTGAGATTACTGGGTGAGAGAAAAAGAACTTAATTATTCACGGCACAACAGGCAACATAAGCTTCATGTTTGCGTTGGTTATGCTCTCCCACAAACCTCAAGGGGACCATAAGGAAATGGTCCCAGGCAAGTGCTATGCCTGCAGTATGTTTGCGTCACAGCTGAGAGAACTCAGTCTTTTTTTTTTTTTTTTTTTGAGACAGAGCCGCAAGCTTTCACCCTGGTTAGAGTGCAGTGGCATCACAGCTCACAGCAACCTCCAATTCCTGGGCTCAAGCAAGTCTCCTGCCTCCGGCTCCCAAGTAGCTGGGATTACAGGGACCCAACACAATGCCCAGACATTTTTTGGTTGCTGCTGTCATTGTTGTTTGGTGGACCCTGGACTGGATTTGAACCCGCCAGCTCAGCTGTATGTGGCTGGCACCTTAGCCCGTTGAGCCACAGGCACTGAGCCGAGAACTCAGTCTTTATTTTTTATTTTATTTTTTTGAGACAGAGCCTCGAGCTGTCACCCTGGGCAGAGTGCCATGGCATCACAGCTCATAGCAACCTCTAATTCCTGGGCTTAAGCGAGTCTCTTACCTCTGCCTCCCAAGTAGCTGGGACTACAGGCGCCCGCCACAACGCCTGGCCATTTTTTGGTTCCAGCCGTCATTGTTGTTTGGTGGGCCCAGGTTGGATTTGAACCCGCCAGCTCAGGTGTACATGGCTGGTGCCTTAGCCTGTTAAGCCACAGGCGCTGAGCCAGAACTCAGTCTTTAAAGGGGTTACAAGGGAACCTGGCCAACCTTTGCCTACAGGGAGATCTCACTTTGTTTCCTTATCTTTGTTATACCTGGTCAGCAAACAAATCTGCCCTTTGCCCAGGAAAGTGACACTATTGCTGTCTTCCAAAGCTGTTTGTCATATTTGAAAGAGCATCTTTCAAAGGCATTTTTGAAAAGATAGTTCAGAATAAAAGCTATCAGTAACTCTGCTCACAAGACATGAATATACACAAAAGAGAGACATGGTCAATTCTCTTCCAATGATACATTATTTCCTATGATCCATGTATCTCATTTGACCCTTAGACAAATTCTGTAAGATTAATATGACAGATCTTATATATTTTCCATTTTACAGGTTTTTCTACATATAACATAATTCTGCTAGCTAAATAAGACTAATACAGCTCCCATAGTCTGAAAATCATTTAGTTGATGAAATATAATACATAGAGGTTTGAGAAAAATCTCAAATACACAAATTGATATTTAACAGGATTATTTCTTATAAAAGAAAGTGCTAATATTAAAATGATCTTTTCTTTAATAGTATTTTATATTCCTCACTTATTTATTAGTTGCCACTTAATCAGTGTAAAAAAGTTAAATACAAGGGTAGATGCTCGCAATCACTGGCAATCAAAAAAGGGCTAGAAATAAAAATAATATACTTTCTAATTTATAATTTAATAGAAAGAGGTGATCTGAGTTGATATGTTATTTATGAGTATACTATTGTGTTAAGTGATGTAAATAGTATCAGAAACCCACTATATGCATAATGTATTATATCCCCAATTTCTAAGGTATGTAAATTCTAGGTGCACTCAACTAGAAGCTAAGGCATCTTTTAATAATTAGACGAAGTTACATCCTAATGAATGTAGTTTACTTCTGAAATTTTGAAGTAATTTTCTTACTGCCACTAAACACTTTAATTTTGACAAGGAAAGTTTGATTTAAACCACTTTGATGAATAAAATTAAGCCACAGAAAATTGGTTCTTTGTCTAATATTAATCCTCAAAGAAGAGATATCAGTATGTGTGATTCTGTAGAGGAGTGTGAGGCTGGTGGGGTAAAAAGGCTCATGTTTTTATTGCAAGTCTTAAATTATTATTTACTTAGAGGTATTCTGTGGACCTGTGGCTATTTTAACACCAAATGACATTACTGTTTTTCCTTTCAGGGAGCCCTTCCATTATTATTAATGACTGACACAAACTGAAAAATGTCCGAGATACATTTGCAGTAAATTCTGGAAGATTTTGCCTCATCCATCAATGGAATTGGTTGTCCTACACACACATGATCATTCAACACACAGCATCTTTGTAGCAAGTGACAAATACCCCTGCTCAGTGTGACATTTAAACCTTGTCCTTCAGTAAAGTGAAATGAGAGGAAGGTTCTTATCAAAAGTCAAAATCTAAAAAGCAAAATTTGATCTGTCAAATGGTCAAGTGTTTAAAAGATGAAAAATAAAGCTGCTAAAACATTTTGTTCCTTTTTTTAGACTCTTCTTTAATCCTGGCGAGTGGAAAGAGTCTAAGACAGGACTCCTTTTTATATACATTTCACAATTCTTTGTTCTTCCACACATATGCTCTGAGCTAATAACATTAAGGTCAGGTGAACAAATTTATACAGGTTTCTAATCAATGAGTGATTATTAATTTGGAGTCTTTTTATGGGACCAGAGCTTCAAACCTTAGTCTGCTTCCACCAGCTTCCAGGCCAGAGATTTGTGTTATAAAACAAAGAAGAATTCAATATAAAATGGACTTAATTTAACTCAATGTCTAAGATACCATCTTCATTATTAATTATTTTTGCTAGTGTTTGTTCATACTAATATCTAATTATTATGTCATGGTAGTAGCAAAAATGATAAACACAAAATATTTTTCTCATAGGCAGCCATATTTCAGGTCAGTCCTAATAAAAACTTATAATCTAACATTTTGGCTAAATATTATCTTTACTGGGGAGGTGAAGTAGTGTTGTAGATAAAATAAAAATAACCACTTATATTTGAATTCTAGGTACACAATGCGTCAATATTATTTTAGCATAGTTATACCCTAAATGTAATGTAATGGACTTGTATACTAAAATAATTATTAGTTATTTATCTGAAACACAAATTTAACTGGAGGAATCTGTATTTTATTATTTTTCCTCTAAAACAGGAAATGAGGGGGTGAGGGAAAGCCAATGCTTGAATGCAGGAAGACATTTACTGAAGTCTCAAATAGAAAAACTGAGGTTACACTTGTTAAGTTAGTTCCTACCGTAAGGTTTTCCCTATACTCTTCAAGTTAACAAACAAGGAGGAAGTAATTGCCTAAGGCAAAAAACAAAAACAGAAACATTTGCTCTCACCACAGCACTGGCTCATTTAAGGAAGTATTTCCTTTTTCTGAAGAACTGAAAAATCACTCAGATTGATTGATTATTTTTCTTCATTTATCACGCAGCCACTAGATGGCAGTAGCACCCCACTTTACCCCGCCCCCTCCCCCCCCCACCCCGCCCAGCATCCCGGAGCCAATTTTCTGTACCTTTTCTGTCCTCTTTCCTCTTTGCAGGTTTCAGCTTGTCACTTTTCTTCTCCCTCTTTGTTTTCTATTTTTACTTTTATTCAAATGCCAGGGAAACCAGCTGGTGGAAGAAGTCATGTAGTGCGCCACACGCTTGTCACAGGGGGTGCTGTGACTGAAAAGCCTAACTGATTTTCTAGGCTGCCGGAGCCGGATATCAGGCACCAGGGCGAAAGGACACTTGCACTGGAAGCTGCGGCTGGGCTGACGAGGACACGGAGTCTGATCGCGCTTTGCTAAGCCCTGGACACAAATCCGATCCCGCTGCCATTGGGAATGGCTCTCGGCCACAGCCAGGTGCAAATAGGTGGGCGAGCGGCTCAAGGGAGACGTCCCAAAGTTGGAGTTGGATTTTTAGTGACTGGGACATGTTCTTTCTCAGAACATGAATTTTATTTTTACAGAAAAAAACCCTCCACATCGAATTACGAAACTATACATACAGAGGAGTCAGGAATTGATCTTGAATTTGTATTATAGAACAAGTGCTCCTTAGAGATTTTTAAAGTTTCTCAGTGAAAGAAGAACTTTTATATTTTGTTAAAGTCTAACAAAATAGAGTCTCTAAAATCCTTGATCCAAGGAGAAGAATGGAGAATACTGTGAAGAAAATGGGTTAAATGAATTTGAGTCCTGTTCTCGTTCCTACCAAGAGCACTGTGACCCACATGGTGGAGGCGTCAGTATTCCCTGTCATCTCCACCCCTGTTCTCCTGTGCTGTCCCCAGCCCCCGCGTGCCCAGGAATAGTTATGTAAGGAGACGTCTGCACAGAAGGTTTCACTATTCGTACTGACTGTTACCCTATTCTTAGAATTCATACTTTAGCTTTGTCCAGGAACATCTCTTTCATTTGACCATTTCAAAGCAGATTGCAAACATAGTCTGGATTCTATTTGCATCTTTCATCATTCTTCATTGTCAACTTAAAGCTGGATATTTCTTTTTATTTTTTTCACTTTTTTAGCAGAGAAAATCAAGCTCAATACTTAATATAAATCAGGTCCTGTATATAGCCCCCTGAATTCTATTTTGAGCTTCAGAAACAATAACTTTGACCAAACAATTTTTTTTTTTAATAAGCAGGATGGATTTTATCTTTACCACTATTGAAAACCAACTGCTTAGCAATGATTGGGACTGACTAGGAGGAGCATTGAGGAACATGCTCTGGAATCTCACTCTGGTGGCTTCCCCCCCACCCCACACTTTAGATCTGTTTTCAACTCTTCCTGGAGGTAGTGTAGGGGCATTTATTCAAGACAGTCTTGTTATAATAAGAATGTTCAACCCATTGGATAGCTCCTGAATCTAGGAATATGTCAATTGTCTTGTTCTTCTGGCCTTGGAATATATTTTTAAAAATAATTCTGTATGTGAAATTCTACCTTGCAATTAGCTGTAAATTATTTACTTTATCCTGCACTGGTAATCATATGCAAATAATTTTCCTTAAAGGAGGCTTTTATACCATGTGTCAAGAGATCAACAAATAAACAAACAAATTACATTTCAATAAAATTTTCAATTGATTGATGAATATTTTGGCATGATCATTCTTGTATATATTCATAATTCATTCACATTTATTTATTTTTTTGACAAATATTTATCTTTTATGTGCCAGGCCCTGTGCTAAAGGTTTGGGAAACAAAACAAAAATATCAGAATGAAAAACGAAAAATGTCCAAAGCCCCCCCAAAAATCCCCATCAAAATGGATATTTACTCAGTGTTCCTGGGATTTATAGTACATTTGATGGTATACTTTAATAGGAGTAGTCTATGAGCCTAGTAATTTTACAATCAGAGGCAGTATAATGTAGTAGAAGGAGGGAAATAGACTAGCAGTTAATGAGTACCTCCTGTTAAATGCATTCACTGTCTCATTTCTCACTTTTCATTCTAATATGCCATGTTATAAATGCATAGGTACAAACATGTTTACCACTTTTAAACAATTATGAAATTTACCTGGTAGGAAAATGTCAATGTATCTCATAATTATAAAACCTTTCCATATACTTATTCAACAACAGACAGTTATTGAAAGACTATTCAGTGCCAGATGTGTTGTAGATATATTGGGTAGAGCGGAAAATGAGATAGACAATGTCACTCCTCTCATGGAGATTATATTTGAGTGGTTGTAATAACCATAAGTCGTAAATACAAATTTTACTGCATTAGTATTTATTGCTAGTGAAGAAAAGAGATTCTTTCTTCTGAGAATAAGGAATTCTTATATCTGTATTCCGTAAGTGAGTAAGACCTACTCTGCAGCACTGGAGAGTCAGCACTCAGAGAAATGGAGGCAGAAATCTCTGCCTACACACAGGTGTCCAAAGGAAGCGCAGATTATAGTTCTTGCGTCTAAGACAAAATCTGTCTTCCCTACTCCTCCTCATTTTATAATGAGCTCAATATCAGAAGAGAAGACAAAACTTACATAAATAAGCCTAGTTTTTCCTAAGCCCTTCTCCAAGTGTTGAAAAATATTTGTAGAAATGTTTTGGGTGGAAAACAATAATTATTTTGACTTTCAACATATTTGTTAGACTATCAAATATCTACGTCCTCATTTGCTTCTATTGAGGCTCTCTTTCTTTCTCTTTTGTTTATCTGTCCATCTAAATTCTAGAGAGTGATTACTATGAATATTCAAAAATCTTCTGGGATCCAGAGAGGCAATCAAGCATCAGACATTGTACACGTCTTAGCTACAAGTGATGACAAAAAGTTCTCACGAGGATGGTGGCATAAACCTTCTTTTCAAATTCAGCTAAAATCCTGATGGCCAATTTTCTTTACAGGCAAAGCATAAAGGGATTGGCATTTTTATGGAATTCTGAAACCATAGGGGTTTCTATTGTCTTTCAGGCCAAATCTTCAAAAACATTTGCTTGTATTCAGTCCTAAACTTGAGTTCCCAAACTCAATATAGCTAGATATAAATATAAATGGAGATGCAACTTTTACTACTTACTCAAAATGTCTTTTATTGTATTTATTCTTGATTACAACCAAGATGAGTTGATAGATACATTGCATTTTGTGGTTTCTGGATTTTGTTGCTAACGGTCAAGCATAGAGTTGACTGATTAGTATAAACATGTAGCAATGCCAATAGTTACTAAAAAAATAGAAAAAAGAAAGAAATGTTTTAAAATAAATAGTGGTTACATTCATGACATATATACTACCTGGATATTTTAAATTTTCTTTGTCTTCACTGAAAATGAAACATTTGTGAAGATAGCAGAAAAATAACCACATTTCAAATTCAAATGTTGGTGCTTTGAAAATATGACTCTTCTTTCAGGCCTTTTGCAAAAATTTATTTCTCTGTGTTTCGTTTAATTACATTTCTCACTAAATGTTACATGTTTATTTGAATTTTTCAAATGTGACTAGTT
Source organism: Arctocebus calabarensis (assembly GCA_963573935.1). Lineage (NCBI taxonomy): Eukaryota > Metazoa > Chordata > Mammalia > Primates > Lorisidae > Arctocebus > Arctocebus calabarensis. The sequence goes on from CAUYON010211335.1 coordinate 30,943, forward strand.
TATTGCATGTTATTTTCATTTGTTTTCTGTATACCCTCTCTTAATTTTAATTTTTGAAAAGTACATATTGAGGAAAATAATTTACTTTGTTATTAATATCTAGCTCTTTTTTTTTTTTTTTAGTCAATGGTATCATGAATCATATAATTACTGACATTGGAAATGGCGTTTGGTTTCTTAAAATTTTTCAAACTTGTAAAGGTGATTTTATAGTGATCTTCCTATAACATGGAAATCTTTTCCACAAGGACAATTGGGTTTAAACAGTCTACTATGTCACAAAAATTTGCTTTCTCTAACTTTGAAATTGGCAAAACAATACTTTTCAAATATCTTTTTTTTTTTAAGTGAATGTTCTCTGGTTACCAAATAAGAGAGTGTGAAGGAAGGAATTTTAGAGGAAAAGGAAGGAATCTTAGAGTCCATGGAGTCCGAACCTCCTTTATTCTGATGTTATTCTTAAGGAGTTGAAAGGTTGAAGATTTTTCCCAACTTGTCAGAACAAGTTAGACAAAGAGCCAGAACTAAAACTAAATTTCCACAATTCAGCGACTAATGACCTTTTTACATTTTTTAAAAACTATCCCCTCAGATTATGATATCAACCAAAGAATAATATTTCTCCTCAATATTTTACTCAGGCATACATATTTGTGGCCTTGAGTGCTTAGAAAAAGAGCCAGGCCTTAGAGTTTTAGGTCTTAATTATCCTGGTCCATTTCTTATCTTCTCTCTGGAAGACAAGTTGGATGATTGTTTCTGCATTACTGACAAGGAAATTGAGTTACAAAGAAAGGAAGTAAGAAGTACAGTACCCGTAGCTTTTGATCGAGGAAAAGGTTTGTTTCAGAAGGTCCTTTGTAAGTCAGTTGTTTGGATCTCAGAATTTATTTCTCCATAAAAATTTAGGTTATACATAATTGTTAATAAAGTTCCTAGGGAAAATACCCCTGAACCTATTGAATATAGTTTCTATCCAGAATGCAACTCTCAATGAAGACTGAAGTGGAATACACACATGTCCTCTATAATAACATTTCCAAGGGGAATCGGGGTTCACATTTTATTATGGAGTACTGGATCTTTCATGAGTTCTTAGAATAGATCTTTGTAACAAAATATAGATTAATAAGAGAAAAACAAACAAGTTGATTAGTGTATATGGCAAACATACTCAACGTGGCGGCTTAGCACTCCACTTACAACAGCAATAATAGAGAACAATACCTGTAGAGAAATGCCAGGACAGAAGAAAGCAATTTGGGGCTTCCAAGAGCAAAAAGCTGTGGGAAAGTAAAAATGTGACAAGAAACGAATGAAGTAAAGTTTGTTTGCAGATTCCTCTGGTGCTGTCTCTGGGTTGATGAGAGTCTAGTGTTGTCTCCAGTTAAGAAGAATTTATATTTTGCCTTTAGGCAAAAAATGAAGACAATGCAAGAATAAGGAGAGGAACTCTTTCTGTTTGCTGTTTCCTAATTGCCTTTAGCTCAAAAATAATTTTTGTGTCAGACAGACATATTTTGGGGCAATGGGGCTTAGAACCTGATATCACAAAATATGGTGCTCTGGCCTTTCCCACTCTAATCTTTCAGTCCCTTCTCTCCCAAAACCCAGGAAGAAGCTCCCTGAGTCCCCTTATCTACCTGTCATCTGGACCAGCCAAAGAAGAGCACAGTTACTAATAGCTCTGGTCCCTTCCCTGAGTTTTCATTAACTGGACCCAGACTGCAGGAAGTGCCACTGAAGTCTTCACACACCTGGACAGATTTTGTCACAAATCATCATCTGCTCTCCATTCCCAACAGACTTTGTTCTAAAACAAGTGTATTCTTTAAACCCATTGAATTACTGTACAAATCATTTACTACCTCCCTAAAATCACCTGAATTTTCTCCTCTCCCCTTTTTTTAAGAAGTAGAGTATATAAGCACCTGTACCCCACTGGCATTTTAGGTGACTGCTCTGTGATTCTCCTCTATGCATGTTAATAAATTTGTGTGCTGTTTCTCCTGTTAGGCTGTCTTTTCTAAGTTGATTTTCCCTCAAACCTTCTGAAGATGAACGGGAAGTTTTCTCTTCATCTCTAGTGTAGTGACATGTTCTGGTTTCCTTCAGGGTTGAAATAGTATACAATGAAGCCATCCATACAATTGTTGCCACATAATTGGGTAGGTTTGTTCTTTACTCCCACCCTATTCCTGCTTACATTTTTCCCCCAAACCTTTTGCAGATCTTTGGCTTGGTCCTTCCTCCAGCACAAAGCCAAAAAAGGGTGATGTGAGGTGAGGGCATGGGGCTCCAGATTGGGAGGTAAGTAGAAATAAGGGTTATATACAAGCTATGTTTTAGATGGGCTTAGGCAGAGTTTGCCCACATGTTAAAAATGTTAAAGCTTATGTATTTTGGAAGGCTTCCTTTTTTAAAAAAAATTAGATTTATGCATCTAAAAGTAGGTAAAAGAGTGAATATTTAAGTTAAAAAAATTAAAGATTTGAAAAATCTGAGAAATGCCACAAATATCAAAAAATCTCTCTCATCATAACAAAAACATACCACACCTACAGCATCTTAGAAGGGTACAGGCGAAACTTACTAAATGTGAAATACAAATGTCTTCATACAAAAACTCAGAAAATGCCATGAAGGCTATGTTAATCAGTTTGATCAAAATAGTTCATATTGTGTATGAAACCAGAACATTGTACCCCTTGATTGCACTAATGTTCACAGCTATGATTTAATAATAATAAAAAATAAAATAAAATAAAATAAAATTTTTAGAAATTCACTTTTTGGCATGACTTTACAATATTTCTTTTAAAAAATATTTTGGCATTAGGGCATTAAGGGTGATATCTCCAAGACCCTAAGAGTCTTAGAAGCTGCCTCAGAATTAGCTGTCTCCCCACACACCACAAAATGTAGCTAGGGACTCTATCTAGAATTTTCTTATCTGACCAAGAAAGCTTCTTTCCAAAGAAATGCAATTGTCTTAAACAGTCTCCCTAAGGAGCTCATCAATAAACTAGGAAAGATAAGTCACTGGAAAAGAGAAGGGACTGGGAGTCATCGCCACACCCAGACTGACTTTCCATCTACTGGTCTGAGGGCAGCTCCAAGAAATGCTGGAGCTGCAGAATGTTTTCTGCTTGGTAAGACAAGCTTTGTTCCAGGGTTGCTCTGCCCCTCACCTCCTGCTCCCGCCTCCCAGCTCTGTACATCTCTCCTCTATGAAGAGAGTATTCAGGAATCAAACATCTGGCCTCTCTTTGAGTCCATATTGTGTATGTCTCCTGTGTACACATGCATAAGTGAATAAACTTTGAATGCTTTCTGTCCTATCGAATTGACTTTTGTCAGTTGCTTTTCAGCAAACTTTTGGAGAGTGAAGGGGGAGTATTCCCTTGGCTTCTACAGCAATTCATATGACAATAATTTTATTATATCACTTTTAAAATCAATAATAAATGAATATTTTAATTTCTCTCTACTGATTATAGTTGTCTTATCATTGATATTGAGGGTTATATAAACATGTTATTTCACACACAGATGAGTTTATAGTTTGTATCCCTGTTACATGTTCATAACTTCAAACACAGGGATTTTGTACACACTCATAAAAAATGTGCTGCCCATTTGTATTTATATATAATGAATTATTAAATACATTCTTTTTTTAACAGTATGACATTTATTTTTTTCTTTGAGTTTCTAATTTATTTATTTATTTTTATTAAATCATAACTGTATACAATTATGGGGTACAATGTGATGATTTGATATAGGATGTGGAATGCTTAAGTCAAAATAATTGACATAACTATCAACTTACTTATTTTTTGTGGTGAAATATTTATAACCTTAGTTGTTTTGAAATGTGCCCTTACATTGTGCACATTAGGTGAGATTCTATCAAATACCCTCCCTCCACTCACCTTCCCCTTGCCCCTCCCTTCTCCTCCTCTTTCCTCCTTTTTCCTGGACTATATCTGTGTTTTATCATTCGTATGACTATGTAAGGGTTTATATATTGGTTCCATAATAGTATTCAGTACATTGGATACTTTTTTTCCCATTCTTGAGATACTTTACTAAGAAGAATATGTTCCAACTCCATCTAGATAAATGTAAAAGATGTATAGTCTCCATCTTTTTTTATGGCTGCATAGTATTCTCAAAACTGCAGATGTTGGCATGGATGTGGAGGGAAGGGAACACTTCTACACTGCTGGTGAGATGACAAACTAATACAGGCTTTTGAGAAAGAAATATGGAGAATTCTCAAAGAACTAAAATGTTAACTATATTCTTAACAGAATGGAGCTTCCATTTTGAGTAGTCGTTAATGAGAACTGATTTTTTTCTTATAGATTTATATGTCAGATGATTAGAAGAATTTTCCATTTGCTGACTTCTGACACAGAATCCTTCATGTTTTTTTCCTTCCATACTCATCACTTACTTCTGGTCCAATGCAGTAGGAGAAAACATTTCATATAGGAGTATGTTAATGTGCTAGGTCATCAAGAAGTAATGAGTGTTCCTGGAAGACATTTTCACCGGGATAGCTAGTTATGACTTACCAGGAATGGACATTGCTATGATACTACATAAATCTATTTCACTAAACTCACACTAAATACACACTCATGAAAATTTTCTTTTGTTAGATCCTCAAAATCTCCATACTGATCCCAACCATCCCAATGGTACATGTGACAGGGGAATTCAGAGTGGAAAGAAATAACTATTTTAACAGACTGTGGTTAAAAAAACTTACTTATGCAACGTTTACAACAACCCCTGACCACGTGGTCATATTGTTAGTGGTTGTCAAGTGGGGAGTCTTAGTCTGAAGCTTTAGTACTTTGTGATGAGTCCACCTCTGGATTTGATAACTGTTCTATCTTTTTCTGTTACTACTCACCAGACCCTGACCCCTTAAGGTGACCTGCTGGCTGTTTATGTGCAGTGGATTCAGTTCTTATTAACACCTATTCAAAACAGAAGTTCCAGCTAGTATCAGGAATATATTTAAAAATGTCTTTATTCCTGCTGTGAATAAAAAATTTAGTTTATTGTAGATTCAACATAACTATTGGTCACTATAGAGTTAACAAAGATTTAACATATGCTGATAAAATACATTTACTTCAGTGTTGATATTGTTGCCAAACCAAACTTGGGTCTACTTGCCCAGTGCAGCAAAGCCAAATGTGACACCAAGATTTATAGAAAAAGAAAGAAAAAAATTTATTGCAGAATAACAAGCAATAAGAACAGGCAGCTAATACTTAAGATTCCATCTCCCCAGTGGCTTATAATCAAGGGTGTTTAGAGTCAGGGATACATTTTGGGAAAACAGAAGTTACAGGCAAAATTGTAAATCAATACATACAGGTTATACATTGATTTGGCTCCCAAAAGTGGGATATCTTATTTTAAATTATTATTATCCTCTTGCTTATCAGTTTTCTAATTTACTTTTTAATACTAGCTTCATGCCTAGAATTTCCTTGAAGGGACTCCAGATTTTTCCTTTATTGCAATGCTGAGGCAACCTGGCAGGCCCCTAAGAGGTGTCCTTGCTCCATCTCAATATCAACTTCCAACTTCTCCCGAGGAATCAGAAAATCCTTAACACTAGGTGTTTAAGAAAATTCAAGAAAAACTGCTTTCTCATGTTGACATTTGATTTATTTTTTTCTCTCCTCTCTCCTTCCTTTTAAAGGAAACTAAAAATATCTCACCCCAAAATATACTTCCTTGACATATTTTAAGATGGGTATTCAGAGGGATAGCAGACAGGAATATCCCTGCAAAGTTGCATTTTGTGGAAGAGATTTGCATCTGTAGAGAAAATCTGCATCAATGAAATAAATAGCCAGTCTTTCTTTGAGACCCTCTCCTAACCCGCATCTATGTCTAGGAAATACACCTTTTTTGTCCTACTCATATTTTATTTGTACATATTCAAGTGCTATTTTACTGTACTCGTATATCATCTCATGGCCTTCAGCGTATACATCACTGAAGGAACACACATTGGGCTCACCCAGCAACCTCCCATTGTCCATCCCCCTCCCAACTCACACCCCTCTTAGTCTCCATCGTTCATCAGTCCACACTCTACTTTCATGTATACATACTATTTAGCTCCTACTTATAAAGGAAAATATAACTGGGGGAATGGTCTAAAAAAGAGTAAAAATGTTTTCTGTCTCTTTAAAACCTCCCCAACTCCTTTTAGAATTTAAAACCTACATCCCTGCCTCAGGGCAGGGTTTGGGAGGGACAGGAGAGTGTCCTTTGTTCTTACACCACAGAACATGGCTCAAGAGAATTGTCTGGGCAGAGCTCACAAGATTTTCTTAGCTGAAGTAGGAAGAATCAGTAAACAATAGCCTGAAGCTGAAAACCTTCCCTTTAAGCTCTGTACTTCTGCTCAGAGGAAAGAGGTGGGTACTTTAAGATGCAAGTCTGACAACCTCCTCATTTGCCAACAAATTAATAAACTTCTTTTTCTTTCTGCTCAAACCACTTGTCGTTGTTCTTTTAATGCCATGTTGGGAACTAGTGCCAAACTTTCAGTAACAAGAACATGTAGTATTTGTTTTTCTGTGTCTGAGTTGTTCCACTTGAGATAATGGCCTCTCGTTTAATGTTGCTAAAATATTTCATTCTTTTTTATTCCACTGTATATTTATGCCACATTTTCTTTATTTAATCCAGATTTGATATCTTTGCTATTGTGAGTAGTGCTGTGATAAACACATGAGTTGTGGTATATTTTTTATATATTGATTTATTTTCCTTTGGATAGATACCTACTATTGGGATTGTTGGATCTTATGGAAATTCAATTTTTTTCTTTGAGAAATCTCCATTCTGTTTTCCATAGTAATTGTACTAATTTATATTTCACCAACAGTGTATAAGAGTTCCCTTTATTCCATATCCTCACCAAAATCCGTTAGTTTTTATCTTTTTTGATAATTTCCATTCTGATTAGTGTAAAGTGATATCTCAGTGTGGCTTTAATTTGCATTTCTCTGATGATTAATGATGTTGGGAAGTTTTTCACATGCTTGCTGAGCATTTGTCTCCATTTGAAAGATGTCTGTTCATGTTCTTAGCTCATTTTTTTAATGGCATTATCTATTTTTGTTGTTGAATTGCCCAATTCTTTGTAAATTCTGGATATTAGTTCCCTATTGGATGTACAGTTTTCAAATGTTTTATCCCATTCCACAGGTTATTTGTTCACTATGTTAATTCTTTTGCTGTGCAAATGCTTTATAGTTTAATTAAGTCCCATTTGTCTATTTTCATTTTCTGTGCTGTTGAGGTGCTAGTAATGAATTCTAGCTCGTGGAACATCCAGTCTTCCCTCTCTTTCTAAAGCAGTGCAGCAATGGTCACCATCTCTGTGGATCCCTGGTATCTAGAGCTCTCAGAATGACACTGGGCCAGCTAACGCTGCTCTCAGCTTGGAGGCCAGTGGAATTCTACTTGGGTTCCCTTCCTGTATCAACACCTCTGTGCAATCTCTAGGCAGCTTCCTATTTGAGGCCAAAGGCCACTTGGATCAAGAGATTCTCCTATAACCAGGACTTATAAAAGCCCATTTCAGAGAGTGGAACCCTGGGATTTGAAATTATGGAGCTATGGTTTATCACTCTTCAGTCTATTGAGATAATCTTATCTTACTTTTAAGATACTGTGTGACCATCACCTTTATATCAGTACTGTGCAGAGATCTTCTTAATCTATTTCTCCTTTAACAGAGAATATATTATCAAACATTAATTTTACTCAATTTAGTGAAATGCTATCTCACCAAAGCCTTGTTTTACACTTTCCTAACTAGAAATAAAGACATTTCTTCATATATTTATTGGCCACAAGGACTTCCTTTGTTTTGCCTATGTTTTTTATTGGGTTCTCTTCTTTAAAAAAAAAAAACATGTTTATAGAATTTTTTCTTACGTTCTTGATACTAATCCTTTGTTAAATATATGTGTTATAAATATCTTCTCTGAGTGTGTTTTCTTTTCTTTTTAAAATATATCTTTTCATTAACAGAATTTCTTAACTGCGCAAATGGTTTTCAACTTTCTTTTTCTGGTTCGTGACATCTGTGTCTTGTGAAGTTTTCTTATCTCTCAAGGAAACCAAAATATGCTACTTTGTATATTATTTTGAGCTAAAGTCACTTGAGAAACAGCAAATGCAAGGAGAGACTTCCTCAGAGCTCCCCTCACCTGCCTAAATGCAGAGCCTCCAAAACAAACTCAGCTGCCATGAATACCCTCCCCTGTAATCTCACCAACCAGGGAAGATCGGCTCTTGGATGACAGGACAGTGGAAGTTGACACTCTACTCAGATGAACTTTATCACAAACTGTCCTATCTCTCATCCATTCTTATAAGGGCCCATCTTTTTTCCTAAAAATTATTTCCTCTCCCTTAAGTAACCGACCTCCCTTTCCTCTTCCCCTATTAAAGTGACAGGGTAGGTCAGGATATGGCATCTTGGCCCTTAGAAAACAGTAGAAGCAAAAGGAGGCCACCTTCCCCTTCCCCGTGCCCTTTTTCCCTAAAGCAGGTCATGGACCCTTGATGGAGAACTACCTTCCCTACCTAGAGGAAAGGTGCAAAAGACCAAGAAGAAATCACACACATGGGCCTTGCTAAGTTTCCCCCATTTTATCATTAGAGGATCCTCTTTCTTTTTCTCCAATCATATTTCTCTGTAACTGTCCACGTTCCTTCAGACATAAGCATAAAAATACAGAGATTTCCCTGTTTCTCTGAAGGCTCCTATGTCATGTAAAATTTATATTAAATACACTTGTTTTCTTTTCTCTTGTTAGTATGTATTATTATAGGGGCTTCAGCCATGAATCTAAGGTGAGAGGAAAATATATTTCTTTACGTCTTAGGGAGTTACTTTTTCCCTGAGTTTTTCTCTATGTGTATAAGAAAGACACATGTTAACAGATGGTTATGTTTTATTTTCTTGTTAATAGGGACCAGCTGAGAACTTAGCAGGATCAAGGGGAAATTATTTTCCTCCCATATACTCCAAATTTAGAAAAAAATTATTTGTACAATTTTTGAAGATTTCTTCTTACATTTTAAAGTCTCAGTCTACTTGGCATTGATTTTCATTGCTGATGTAAGATGGGCTTTTAATTTTATTTTACTGCCATAAAGAAAAAATATATTTCCAAGTTCTCCTGCCCTTTCTAGTGACTTGTGTGGCTTCGTATATGAAACTTCCATAAATATGGGGTTCCATAAACTTATGGAATCTCTTAAGTTTTCTTCTATTGGTTAATTTGACCACTATGCCAACTATACTGTATTTATTGTTATTGATATTGGTTAATTTGACCACTGTGCCCAACTATACTGTATTTATTGTTATATTGTTATAACAATACTATTATATTGTTATAGGTATTGTTATAGATTATTACAATTTACAACAATATAATACATTTATAGTTGTTACAACAGACCATGAGATCTGTTGAGGAAAAAAGAAGAACTTTATTTCTAAGCCCAATCTGCAGATTGGGAAGATGCAGCTTTTAGTGAAAACTAGAAATGTACTCCAAGAGAAGTGTTGGAGAATTAGAAATTATACAGTAAAATAAAACCACAGGGCAGGGAGTGAGCAACAGAATTTTTATAGCAGGAACATTAAGCCCCAAAGTCCCGGTCTGTCCTAATTGGCTGGGTCTAGGTGGTTGGTAGGAAGCACACCAGCTGGCCTGTTGGTGGTCAGCTAGGGAAATTCTAGCAGCCATCTACAGCATTAATAACAGAAGCTGGTTTGGCTCGACTGTACGAAGAGCGGGCCTGTGACAATTTTACATCTTCTTTCTGAGAACACAGAGTATATGATCACTCCTTCACCCAGACATGGCCATGTCCTTCTGTTTTTAACTTTGAACACCTCAGTTAGCCAAGGGGAGTCCATTTTGCCTCTGAGTCAGGAGAGGGAGGCCTGTTAGATTGATTTCTAAAAGGAAATCCCCTTGACATTATTTTTCTGCTGTGTATATGTGTCTGTGTGTGTGGGGGGGGAGGATGTGTGTGTTTCTACCCATGCTGTACTCACATGGATGCTTTTTTATATCAAAATGATTAATGCATTTGTACTTCTGTGACATTCTGATTTTAACAGAATCCTCCTGAACTATAAAGATAAGTCAATTGATGTCTCCTAATGGTTTTTAAAAATGCCCCCTGGTTCTACTCACTTATTACCTGAGATAAAATATTCTGAAGCTTTACTATACATCAGAATTACTTGGGTGGTTTGTTTAACTAATCCCTCCCCAGAATTTTTGATTCCATGAACTTGGAGTGGGGTCCAGGGATTTGCATTTCTAGCAAGTTCCCTGGTGAGGCTGGTACTGTGGATCTGGGCATCCCAGCTGTCCCATGTCGAGGACAGCTACCCTATACTAACTTTGCACAGCTCTTGTGAATGTTTGTCTTTATTCTGGGCCTTTCTGAGCATTGCTTCAGTGTTTTTGCTTACTCCCCATGCAGTGTCAGTGAAGTCTGTTAAATTTTGCTTTTTGGAGGGAGGTGGAGAGTCAGCTGATTTGCCCCCCCCCACGAGATAATTTAAATAACACTTAAAATAATAGGCAATCTATTGAAGTTGCTGTGTAACAGCATGTAGCACTCCCTTCTGGCTGCAACGGATTGGATTTTTAGTCTTTAACCATTTCACATTACACTGTTACAAGGGACAGTATAGACAAGAATTCTATAGGGGAAGGTCAGGAAGGCAAGAGAGAATTCATGGTTTGTGTTCCCAGAGGGCAAACGGAAACACTTCTTCTGAAATAACTAGTTACAGGTGACTATTCTTTCATAAGGCAGTTATTTAATCTGATTTGAAGTAATTTGGAGATTTTAGGTATAGTCCCAGGATTTTGGCAGTAGCAGCCTCCTAACCTTATGAGCTCTGTCTATAATTTATTTGCTTTAGTTTTCAGCAGAGGTTTGCTCTCCCTGATCATTATGACTAATAAAATCTTCAAATGCTGTCGGTTAGCTTTGCAGTTGTATTTCCCCCTGAATGAAGGAAAGAAAATTTTAATGCCACAGGTGAAATTTCAGATTTGTGAACACTGACATAAATCTACTTTTTGAACCTCTGTTTGGTTGTGGATTGTGGATAACTTATTTTTTCTGGTAAATTCAGTTGCTCTCTACCAAACACAATCATGTTAACAAGACACCTTAATTATTCATTTGGACAGTGAAAATTAATTGAATGCTACCTGTGCCAGGATTTCTGTTAGGTAATGGCAACAAAGTGATCAGGAAGAGTGATATAGACTCTTCATGCCTGAAGCTGCTCGTCCTATAGGAAAGACAGAAAAGTAAATAAAAACTACCAGTAAAACACTGCCTAGTAAGTGAGATGATAGCTCCAGCTTGGGCTGATGGGTCGGGCGGGACCTGGCAGTGAAAGGTTTCAGGAATGCTCTGGCGTAATGAGGAACATGGCACCACACACAAATCAAGATGAGAAGCACCCCTACTCACATTAGATTTAAAGATTGGAGTCCCCAAACAGCCTTTCTTCTGCTCTAAGCTGACAAACTTTTAATGTCAATAAATATTCATGAGTAAGCATTTTGTTTGAAAACCAGTTTCAAAATGTCAGGTAAAAGAGACCTACATCCCTCAGGGATAGTAAGCATCTTTAAGGAAGAAAGAGAGACAGTCTCTTAATTTAGACACCCTGGTAATCACTGGCAATCACCAGTCAGCAATAATGGAAATGCGGATTCAGAAAGACTTAATAACTCTCTAAAGCGGAACATTTGGCAAAGCTTGTCCAAGTTGGTGTGAGGCTGTGGGGTTCCCTAACCCCTTTTTATCCCCCGCCCAAAGAATCCATTTAGTCTACAGCCTGCAATTCACAGCAGTGTTCAACTGTTATAAACCAGAATAATAGCATCTTTGGCAGGAATGCTCACAAAAATAACAGGGGACTAGCAGGAGGCCTTCGAGAGCGCCCTGGGGGGCTGAGATGCAAAGCCTCCTGCACTTGTAAGATAATGGAATGAAAGTCCTTTTGGCCACCTGCAATGTAAAACAGAGACCCTCTAAGGGATAAAATTCCGTAATAACCTGAGCCTCCTTTACCAGTCTAAACACCCCCGCTTGCCTTTTAGCTTTAGGTTTTACTTCCCCCCATAAACAAAATTCAGTTACCTTAAATAACCCTCCAATAATTAATGGGCTTCTATTTTTAAAATGAACATCTGCAGTTGCAGGAAGTGTTCATAAAATGTCAGTCTGTTTTCGACACAGCATCTTCTACTCTGGGACTGTCACCTTCCGTCAAGTCACTTGTCAAAGAGGCAACTGAATGCCACGGATCAAGTGAAAGAAGGTTTTAGGAAGGGGAGAGGAAGGAAGCAGACATGCAAATCTCTCCTCTGATATCACCACAGTGAATGGCACTTGCAGACTTCCTAAATCAGATTCTGTAAGGAAGGTTGAAGGGACGTGCGATGTGAGAAGAGAGAGAGGTGAAGTTCATGTCTCACAACTCAAGGGTTCTGATCGTTAACTGAAAATTTCTGAGATAATCAGAAATTAATTTTAAGTTGTGGTAGGGATGACAGCATGGGTAGGGGGGTTGAGATCATATCTGTCTATTTGGTGTATTTCCAGTACTGTAAAATGTTTAATGTTACTAGTCATGAACTTATTTCGAAAGTAATGGAATTTCAGAGATAAATACTAACTATTGTGTGGCCCCCGGGGTATCATTTTAAGAAATCACTAGCAAGTCATGGAAAAACCTTGAGCACATGTCTTTAAAGGTGAAAACACCTTTGCACTTGTGCTTAATTAGAAACATGAGATTGTGGGAAAAATCTGGAAAAAAAAAAACCTTCAGTTTCCAAAAGGATATTTCACATTACACAACTATCTTTTAAGTCTATCTTTCCACCATCTGAGAATCAAACGAATAATAATATTTTACACATTTTTTGGCTAGGTTTGGTTGCCAATGAATTTCATAAGCTTACTAACTCCTGGAGGAGTTTCTTTGTACTGAAGCTGGAGAAATTGAACTAGAGAATTGACATGAACTTTCCAACATGTAGTAAATTAATGCTTTAGTTCTCTGCCCTGGGGAGCGAGCTACACTCCAATCTTGATTGGCTGGCAGTCAGGAGTACAGGAACTTCTGCCAGGCTTAGCGTGCTATACACTGGTTGGTTTAAGCACTAGGCAATTAGAGGTATTGACAAGCCGTCTCACATTTTCCGAATAGCTCTGGAAAGCAAAGGTGTGCAGAGGCGAAGGGAAAACTTCCCTTTTGTGCTCTGAAGGTTATTTTCATGAATCATTTTCTTATCTCAGTAGGGGCTGCATACAAGTCATAGCAAATGAGTTCCACCAGAAGAGACAGAGTACATCTTTACACTGTGCATGTACTTTGTATTTATAGAACAGTTTGCATTCCAACATCTCAGAATAACTTCAAGCATACTTTTCAGTTGGAAGGTTACTTCTTTGTGAAACACATTAGGATGCTTACTCACTAGGGTTCATAAATATCTCAAGGTCACTCCCTACATTGGAGTGAAGGTCTAGGACATAGATCTAATATGTGAGAGAAAGAGAGAGAGACAGACTGTCTGGGCCAAATTAGCACTCTAATATTTCTCAAACCTGAACCTAGAATTTTCTCAATGAAAGAACCAAGACACCAAAGTCTAACCTCAGATCTGGATTCTCTTCTGGGTGTGTTGGGAGCTTATCAGTTCATTTAATGTATTGGAGTCAAAGTATTTGATATGGAGAAATCAGTGGTCTCAGATGACACTGTCAGATTTTTAAGGCAGCTACCTGCAGTCCTAAAATGTCAGTGTTTTAGGAAGCTGGCTGCATCCTTGGTTCGTGGGGTGCTTTTGGTTGAAGAATGACCAAACCCCCCAAAGTAAGGCAAGCATAAAAGAAAGTTTATTGAGGAAGATAAAGATAGGCTCACAGAGTAAGAACGTTTACAGAACGAGATACATGTGTCATTAAGAGCAAACAGGCCTCCACTGCCGCAATAAAATAAGGCACAGAGACCTGGGTTATAGCCTGCAGTTCTGTTTTTATTTTTGCAGTTTTTGGCCAGGGCTGGGTTTGAACCCGCCACCTCAGGTATATGGGGCCGACGCTCTACTCCTTTGAGCCACAGGCACCTCCCACCTGCAGTTCTGTTTTATACCTCCTGGGTTGGGCCTACCTTGTGGTTCAGAGGTCACCTAGGAACCAGACTCTTACTGTGCATGTAGACCTCCTATGAGCCTCTCAGAAAGCCCATTATGGGAGGTGTGAACTGCCATGTAGATTTACACAACGACATGATAATTAGGCTGACTGTTCTCAGTCACTTTGAAGATTGTTGTAGTTGTTAGGCTCACTGGCTAGGGAAGCGGCTACATTCTTTGCACTTGGTACACTAAGTTCTGATTGGTAGATTGGTAGGGTGGGCTCTTCTTCCAAGGTGTGAGCAATCACTTGAAACAGGGTTAAGGTGAGATGTTCCACCTTCTCCTCCCCTCCCTAAGAAGAGCCAGATTTCTAGCTATCTACATATGTGAGAGAAAGAGAGAGACAGACAGACTGTCCGGGCCAAATCTCTAATCTTTCTGAAACCTAAAACCACTCTCTAAATTTAATTGGATTATCGAAAAGTATTGGAGCTGAAGGGCCCTTTCTGCCTACCAGCCCTGCGAGAGAAGTGAACAGAATAAAATATCTACTTTACGAAGATTGAAGTTTTATACCTGTGTACAATGCTAAGCACATATGGTAAGATGATAGAAATTTGATAAAATTGAACAAATTATTTATGCAAGCTTCTCTATAATACCTCATTTATACCAACCTGCACTATGTAACAGCACTTCATAACACATGAACAAATCAACGCAAAAACCTATCAAATGCCTTTGATGTGATACTATTGCTTCTGCCTGCCTTTCTTCTTCTGACCTATGGGGTATTCTGAGCAACATGAGTCTAAGTGTTTTTCTTCTGATGAATGTATAGTTTTGAAGGTGTGTTGATTTTCTAAGATAAGAAGCTGAAAGTAATAGGTCTTGGTTTTATGATGTCTGGAATAACTTGCAAATCATAATGACATAAACTGTCTTCTTATTTTTTTAGCTCTGAAATTTGCAAAGGTGCCCAGAGGCTAATAAATGATGGGTGAATCTCATAAATATAATAAATACATAATACCTAACTAAATAAATAATATATTGCTTTGCTATTGACTTTCATGAGAAATATGTGTGTATGGGGAGGAGAGATACAGGTTGACAGTTTTTAAAGTGCTTTATAAAAGGATCTATTTAAGTATAATATATTGTTATTATTCTGAAGGCAAATACTTCCCTATAAGGGCCTGTCAGCATTTCTATTGGAAGCTTTCATTCTAAGAGTGTGTAACTCAACCCTAAATTGTGCTGTCGCTAAAATATGGTATATAAAGTTCCAATGTCATTGCTATGTTTTCAATATTTGGAATTACAAAATCCCACCCCTTTCCCTACCTATATGGACATTAATCTAAAGCAGAAGCCAGTGATTGCCAATGCTATCAAATTTTATTTCATCTGAATAACATATTTCCTAAGAAATCAAGGCTTCCTACGATAAGGAGCATACATAGATTTTTGTGGTTCTGCTTTATATCAGTGTTTTGGTCAAATATCATGTGTAGGTGGCTGCTATAATACTTGCTTCCAAGTCATTTGGAGGAAAATAATTATGCTTGGGGCACTGGAAAAATTTCAATTTTGAACTAGAGATGTGCAAGTATTAACAATCACTCCTTCTGAGATGAACTATCTACCAGTGACATTTAAAACTAGCCTATTCATTTCTATTCTTTATGGCCTAGATGTCTATTTCAGGAATTTATGGCAAACATCTGATCCAAAAGTAGTTATGGTCTTGACAACAAAAAGTGATAAAGAAGCTGTAGAGAGCAATGAAAATTGATGGGGAGAGAGAGTGATAAACAGCAAAAGAGACCCATTAAGGGCCAAATGATTGGTAAAGCCTGAAGAGAAGGGTCTGGGAGCTAAATTGAAGCGCAGGTTGATCGTTTCACAGGTGCAATCAGCCAGCTCTTATCCTCTATTTCTGGTTTGTTCTCGATTGAAATCCAAAGGCAGCTCGTTAGAGTTTGGGTCTGACGTCATTCTGCAGTTGTGAGAGGAAAAGAAGGACGACCACTCGTGTTTTCAGGGAGCTTCATATAATAAAATCAGCATGTTTCAAATTAAGTCCATAGAGGATTTCTTACCAGGATTGAGCAAATGTAATAAAAGTGAAAGAGACTGTGCAAGTAAGTTTCTGGGTGGAGCATGTGATTTCTAAGGAGTTCTGACTTCTAAAGGCATAGTGTGATCTTGTATTCAGGCATTAGGGACTCGTATTTGGTCAGTTGTCCTTTTCCACAAAAGACGGAAAACACAGGTGACATTTAAAAATGTGTTCCCCTTTCCTCCCAGCAAACAAAAATAAAGACAGAGGTTGTTGGTTGTTTTCCTCACCTCAGCGTGAATATAAACCGAGTGGAGAAACGTAATGTCTGCTTCTGAGAAGAAGGTAGGGAAGTGGGTATCGCATGCCAGGCGTGTTGTATCTTTCAGTTTATATCATTGTCCGTATTGCATTTATCTCAAAAAGAAATTATTATATATAGGTTAGAAAACTCCAAAAGGTTAGAAAACTCCTGCCACATTCACGTAAATATTAAATTACCAGAGATAGGTCTTTCTGGCTTCAAAGTCCATTTTTTTTAAATCTGTGAAAGCTCATTAATCATATTAGGTAGAAAGTGTCACCCTGATATATTATTTTTAGAATTAGTAGTTTTCTCCAAAGATTAAAATACTGTATATTGATTTTCATTAAACATTTCAGAAGTTATCCATTAGTATCTACTAATAAATGTATAGCAGTTAAGTTTTTACAAAGTGGTTTTGAAAATACTGAAGTCCAGACATCCGAGATTCTTGTTGGCTTACAAATTAGATAGTTAACTGCTGAAGGGCAAAAACATTGTCTTCTGCTTTTTCTATATAACACTCTATCAGCCCCAGGCCACTGCTGGGCTTGAAATAGGTTCTCAAAGTTTCTGATAGAATCAAATGTCATCTGATAGTTTGCTTGAAGACATGAAGTTTCTTTATGTCTGTGATGAACTATCGGCTCTCTTCATTTCATTTTACTGTGGGAGGCTGAGGATGCCTGCGTTTTGTGTTTGGGTTAGCTTGCCTCCTATAGAATGCTTAGATTGTCTATTGGCTTTTCTTGCCCACTAGCTTCTGGACGAGCTTGAGAATGGGTAGGGAACTCCTTCACTGAGCCAACGCATTAAGGACAGAGAAGGGACAGTATCTTCTGCCTCGGGATCAGAGTGGCTTATGGTAGAAGTGGTTACAGGTGGTTTTTGACATTCCGCGAACCCTCTATTCAGAGCAGAGGTAGGGATGTCAGAGTGGTGCCAGAAAAGAAGATGAAAACCAAACATAGCAATTTAGGTTTGGAATCAGGATCAGTTTTCCAACCAGCCCTTGGCTCCTGGTCACCTCCTTTTCTGAACAGCCCTTTCCTGGCATCTCCCCTCTGAATAGTATCAACCAGGAGTAACTTATTTCCTCTTCAGACTCAGTCAGAGGACGGGAATTTTCTCTGACTCCAGGGCTGTATGTTAATTATGAAGACATGATTTGTATTTCTTTATAAATTTGTATTTAACCAAGAGAAATATTTTCTCAGATTCAATATGTACTGCAAATGATACTGTTTACTTGACTCCTAAATCTATTAAACGTAAGAAAGAAAATTGTAGCAATAGTTAGTAGTTAAATTCCCATTTTCCAAATTTGCATGTGCTTTTTCCTTCACTTTCCTCTAACATCAAATGGTAAAACAATCTGGAGAAATATCCCGGACAATTTAAAAGCTTAATCCAAAAATGGGTTACTCAGATTGGTGCAATGTATCTTTTAGTGATCTATTCTACAGTAATTTTTAGAAAGTTTTCAGTGTTTTATACTTTATGTATTTTAACACACAATTGTTATTGAGTATGGGAAATAAAATCCCTTCTGTGTGGAGCTGGGTCATCTGGATCCCTGTAATCCCACTGTCTAGCCCTGGGGAAAAGCCACTGTGCTTAGACCTGAAACTTTGATTCTAGGCTAGAAATGGAACAGAACAGTGTCTTGGAGAAAACGGTCGAAATTTGAGATGAATGGCTTTTGCTTCCCTACTTTACCTTTTCATGTTATTATACTGACAGAAGCAACAAAAGAAAGGAAAAGCAATAGTTCGGAGTTTTATTTTATAATATGTTAAAGAAGATGGGTGCCTTCTGGACGGAAAATGAATGTAATATATACTAAGTTTCAGCTGGGAGCAATTTTTCCCCTCATAGACAGTTATAATAAGTCTGTTCAGGAGGCTTATGGGTTTTATAATGGAAATGCTGACCCAAACTTTGAACAGAGGCGTCATGTGAGAGTGTGGTTATAATAACAGCTCCGAAATCTCCAGAACAAGAGGCCGATGAGATCCTCTGTGAGTAGGAGGGAAAGACTGAGATGTACATAAAAAATGCATGCCAAAAAAAGAACAAATATGTGTTTTCAGTATTGCAGCCCAACATTTTGAATTATCTGGGGAATGATTTGGGTGGCTGTCTTTACAATGGAGTTAAATTGGTTTCTTATTTTAGCCACTGCATTGGTTCAGCTTCACTCTGTTCCATTCTAAAAATGCATCAGTCTATCAGTCAGCTGCAGGGCACTTGACTCAGTGTGCGTGCCTGCTGTGAGATTAGGGTAAGTGTATCGGAACTCCAGAGCACAGATTTTGAAAGTTGATGGTGATAGGTGATCTGAACAAGCAAAGCAAACCAGTGCAAGCTCCAATGGGGTGAATCGCTACCACCGTTCACATTATCTGTATTTTAGATAATTCATTTGACCTTAGGTCTGTTTGAATATATTGCACTCAAATGTTTATCCCTAACTATTTACATACTTAACATTTTATTGTTGGATTTCTTACTTATTCAACCATCAAATAAAATAATAGTGCCTTTGCAGTGAGGACAATTAGAAACAGAATATGATGAAACTGAAGAGTATCAGGACCATCTTCCTTGCTATTAACTTGCACGACTGCACATGTGTGACGGTAATCACAGATTAAGGAAGCAATTAGTCTGAACAGGGAAAACGTGAAGCTGATACTTAATACACCAGCAGACTGAACTTGAGAGTCTCCATTTCTGGTACGGTCGCAAACAGTATTACAAAAAATGTGTTCCATCATATTTCATTATACTAATCACATTTTAAAAAGGCAATATTGGCAAGTTGCATCCCCGTATCATGAATTCACATTTTGGAGATTTATAGACCCCAGAGTTAACTGACATAATGATTTATCTCACCTATGATTAAAAGCTAAACAACTTTTTCTTGATGTTGTTTCCAAAGAATTAGGCTCCTAAAACAACAAAATGTCAAGGAGCATCATTTAGTATTTTTCTTCAAAGATGACTTATACAGTGCTTAGAGACATTTATGAACAAGTGATGCCGAGGCAAAAGGTAAAAGTGGAATGTCAGTTGTATTTACTGAAATAAAATTTATAGAACTGTTGACTGCAAAGAAATAGAGGAGAAAAATTAAGGCAATTTTCTTATCAAATGCAACTGTTTTTTTCAGTCTCCATGCTTAACAGCAATCAATAGCTCAGAAACATCTTAAATTTCCGAAGACTTTGAGCAGATAAAGGGAACATGAGAACAAACAGGTCCTTATGGAATTATGGATGAAATACAAATATCGAAATCTTAAGTTATGAAAAAATGCAGCAGTACTGCTAAGGAACTCTTTCTGCTCCCTGGTCATTTCAGCTATGGTAGGAACCACTAACATGTTTTGTAAACTTGCCACTTTCCTATTAACCTGGAATGGTTTTTCAAGTATTTTCAGTGGAATATAAGATATGGTAAGGGTGCTATTTTTAGTTAAGTAAATAATGGTTTTACTTTATCAGCACAACTGGCAAAAGCTTCAGGAAGAAAATAAGTATGGATTTTGCTTTATGGCAAAAAACTAAACTGTGGCTGGCTTTCTCCCTTTCTTTCTTTGGGCTCTTTTCTCTCCCCTCCTCCCATCTTCCCCTTCCTGCTCTCTGCTCTCCTCTCTTTCTCATCTCTTCCCCCTCTCTCTAATATAAACTCAACTTACATTTTTATGTGCTAAAAATAAAAACCCTGAACTGTAGCTGTATCAAATACTTTAAGTATTTGAAAATTATAAATACATGTAGAATACACTAATTTGGATGGCTTGTATTATGAAGGCAGACTTCCTTGTTGCAAAAAATAAAAATCTCAATCAAAATTTTGTTTATTATGACCATATTATATTTCTATGGTCAAATATACCATAAAGTTAAAAGCAAATGATTAGTGGAGGGAAATATGTACAATGTGTAGGAAAGGGCAACAGCTTTAGAATAAAATGAGGTATATTACAAATCGATAAACAAATGACAAAAATAAGTAATAGAAAAATGAACAAAGTCTGCCAATAGGCAGTTTGCAAAAGAATAAATTCAGAGAAACAAGATATTGACAGAATCTTCTTGGTCAGAAAATGTTTTTTTTTAAAAATAACATATCCTGTACAAGCTTAATAAAAATTATAAGAGAGGGGAACACTCTTAGTAGGGTCATAGAATAAAAAATAGGCTCATGCTTTGTCCATAGAAATGTTATTCCATATAGCATTTTTAGAAAGCAATCTGGCAATAGCTATTAAAATTTAAAATGTACACATTCTTCAACTCAGCATTTTCTCAGATGGGAATCTATGCTGCAGAAAAACAAAACACTAGGATATGTAAAAATTGAAAATGAAGTGGACGCCCATCAAAGGGAGAATGTGTTAATCCACTACATGGAATAACACAGCCAAGGAAGATGTAAAATTATCTCTCGGGCAGTTGACTCGGGAGACAATTCCAAGATATAGTATTAAAGGTTACAACAGAAGATGAATAAGTATATAGATTCTGATCAGTATGGAAACAATGATAAGAAATTCTTATTGTTATGTACGTACAATTAGAAGTTATATATGGATACTCACCAGATGTCAATACCTATTAGATGAGTAAAGAGAAAAGAGGAGAAAGGCAAGGTGTAGGAGAAAAGGGGAAGGATCCATGATAAAGAGTGTTTGCTACGATCTCAGTTACACAAATATTTACCGAAGTTTTGCTTGTGGTAATTTCAAAGTGGTAAAATTTCAGGAGATTTATATGTTGTAATTACAGTTGAGATTCCTAAGCTGAAAATAGGATGGACCAAGTAATTATAAATAGTAAAAAGAAAAGCTGGACCATCCTTATACTCTTTGCTAAGTTAAGCTCATCACTTATTTCCAAGTTACATAAAAGATTTGCATATTAGAGGAAAAAGATTTTTTTTTGTCAGATTACTGAGATATTCCCCTTTTTTCCAGTTAGAGGACAGGTTTTCTCCAACTCTTCAAGTAAGTATTTGGGCTTCAGATAACTATCAGAGGACCAGGCATGTGTTCCATAGTATAAGGAACTTAAGAATTCATAAGCAAATCAGAAGTGAGCATCTTTCTAGAGGAGTCTCTGGCAGGAAAGGCAGTGTTATGTTGGAAAGGTTCCTGGAGTTTGGTGGACAAAGGATACTTGCATGTTTTTGGTGGGCAAGAAGTAGAGTCTATTCAAGGGACCAGCCCAGAGTCATCTTAAACAGTGCTTTGTGCCAGAGTTCCGTGTGGATGGCTCATTGACTCAAAGGATGGTGCTATTGACTGAATGTCCATATCCTCACAATTTCATCTCTTGAAATCCTAACCCCCAAAGTAATGGTATCAGGGGGTGGAGCCTTTGGAGATTGATTAGGTCATGGGGGTGGATCATTCACGAATGTGATCTGTGTCCTCATAAAAGAGACCTCAGAAAGCTCTCTCACCTCTTCACTGTCAGAGGGCACCTCAAGGGGGGATGTGGGTCCTCACCAGACACCAAATCTTCTGGCAGTTTGATTTTGGATTTATCAGCCTTTAGAACTGTGAGAAATACCCATCTGTTGTAAAAGCCACCCAGTCGATGATGTTTTTGTTATGGGCGTGGGCTGGTGAAGGCTGTATCAAGGGGGAGATTGGTAAATGATGACCAGATGAGGCAGGGTCCATACTGTGGAGGATTTTCAGTGTCAGGTGCCTTTCAGGAACCATCTAAGTTCTTCATGAGATAGTCAGTAGACGGCACCTGTATGGAGTTACAGCCATGGTTGCCTAATCAGACTTCTTTCCCTTACTTTCCTCTCTTCTCATCAACTTCTCATTATTGTTCCCCCACACTCTGTACGGGAATGATGCAGGGAAAGGGGCAGCCCCGAGAAGGAGACAAAACCCCACTCTTTCTACTGAAGAGTTCCCAGTCTGAGCCTGGGAAGGGAGAGGTTCTAAATTGAATGAGATGCTGATATTTTGTTACCAGACGGCACTATCGACTTTCTACTTCTCTGAACATGTAAATCATTTGTTAATTCATGCACACAACAAGGAAAATTATAGGATCTCACTTGAAATCTCATTCGGAGATGGGGGAAACAAGTCAAGAAAGGAGATTTAAGGAAGTGTTAACAATACTTGCTGTTTACACTCCACTGAGTCCATCTCTTTGAATTAATATAGTTAATTCTCTGAATTAGCTACAGGTATGTGTTTATGCATGGTTAATGACTATTTAAATGATCAGTTTTTAATAGTCAGGCAAAAAAGTCTAAACCTGTTTCATTTCTGTAAAAAGGAAAGAATCTTTCAGCATTTCAAAATATAATGCAAAACATGTAACATAGAAATTGCTCTGAAAGGCTCACCCGTGGGCCTCTCTCTCAACACCTAATTTTACTCCCATTCCCTTATTATCCACTTTGTCCTCTCCTCCAACCTCCCTGGGCTTCTTGACTGAGAACCTGAGGGATCTGTGGTCCACAATTTGGGCATCAGTGATTTGGAGCATGCACAATAGGCAGTTTCGAAGAGATAGCAACAAGAGAATAATATTTCCAGACAATAATATTTTCTCTTGGAAGGTGAAACTTGGAAGGGATGACAATTAACTGAAAGCCACACAGTAAGAGAATTGTGGAATGAATCAAGGTAAGACTGATTGTTGAAGTTTTTCATTTTATATCATGATGCTGTCCCATACAGCTTGCACAGATAAAACTGAGTTGCTGAATTTTGTAGAAAATAGATGTCTGGAAATCTACTGTCTTTTGGCCAAAAGAAATATTCCTGAGAGAGGACAGAATTATATATTAACAATTTTATATGAAACATCAAGTATCTTTCTTTCACCAAAGAGCTTGCACGGGACTAAGACTCACCTTGTTTGTGATTTGAGGAAGTACAGAAGGTCTGATGAGATGTGGGCAATGTAAGAGTTTAGGTCATTGCCTTGTTATAGACCTAGGGATGATTCCTTATGTAAGGATACAATTGCTATTATTTTTAACCCAAGACTGACAAGAGAATAAATAAGAGAGGAAATAATCCAGTTCTAAACAATCCAAATGAATTCTCAAACTGGAAATAGCTAGGAATGATTCATTTACCAGTCACCAAATACATACGGAATTCCCAATATGTTCTAGGTCCTAGTACAGGAACAGAAAATATAGAGGAAAAAAGCAAAATTTATGATTTCCCAGATGTTACAATATACAGGTTGAGTATATGTTATATGAAATTCTTTGGACCAGAATGTTTTGAGTTTTATTAATTTTTTCGATTTTGGAATATCTATGTATACATAATACATTATCTTGAGGAAAGCACCAAAGTCTAAACAAAAAATTATTTATTCTCATATATAACTTACAACCTGAAGGTACTTGTGTACAATTTTTAAAGCTATTTTGTATAACAAACAAGGTCTGTATGCACTGAATCATCAGCAAGCAAAGGCTTCACTATTTCAGTCTCCATTTAAGTGCTTCCTCTTTTTCTTTCATTTATTTTTAGTTTTACTTTTTTGATACAGGGTCTACTTATGGACTTAAATAATCTTCCAGCCTCAACCTCCCGAGAAGCTGGGACTATAGGTATGTGATACTTACTTAGCGTTCTCTTTTTCTTACCACTGATACCCAGGTATCTTCAGTCTTATTTTTTTTCTTAATATTTTCAAAAACATCTTTACACCACAGAATAGAGAACAAGAAATAAAAATGGAGTGAATTATGCACACAGATCATCACCCTCTAGTAGGAAACTGTGCTTGGAATATCTGGCCTTTGCTCAAGCCATTTTCTTATGCTGAGGACCGGAAGGTTCTTTTATCCCTTGAGGATGCTGATTAAACTTTATGTTGTGTACCAGAGTTTTGACAGTGACCTGTCACACAAATTCAGGTAGGCAATTTTACACTCATGGTGTTGTGTTGGCACTCAAAAAGTTTTGAAGTTTGGAACATTTCAAATTTCCAATTTCAAATATTTGAATTCTACTGATATAGTAGAATGATATTAATAAAGAAATAAGATGATATCTCTATGATGTAATGTTAGAGAATGCATATTTTGAAGAAATATAAAGTAGGGTAAATATGTACAGTATGATGGGAAGTATAATACATGTGAGATGACATTCAAATGCCAAATAAATCTTGTATCTCTATGGGGAACAGCATGTTCCAAGCAGAGGGAAGAGTTTGGCTGGTGGAACACTTGGTATTTCTTAAGAGCAACAAGGAGGCCAGAGAAGAACTAGTATAAGAGTGATGGGGAAAGTGTCCAAGAGGTGGATGAGCATAGTAATATGATGCTTTGCTCCATCTCAACACTCTCTGATTTAACATTTAAACACACTTAGGATGAGCAGCTAGTGGATCCAGAAAGAGCTAGAGCTGGAGCAGTTGCTGTGGCTGCCTGACAGCACCTTGCCTGTCACTGAGTATCATAGCTACTGCCAACCACTGGCCCTGCAGTGATGAAGCTGAGAAAATGACCCAGGCCCCCCCACCCCTTCTCCCACTCTTCAATCTCCTACTGTCCTCTCCATTAGCCAAAACCAACAAGAGGCCAAAGAGCCAAGGGCCCTGGATGAAATACTCTATACAGGTCAACTTCCTGGGGCACAGAGCTGGACGGAAAATAGCAGAAAGGAAATCCCACAGGTGAGAGAATTTCTGGGTCAGAGAATATCAAGTACATTCACATCCCATAAATTTATTACCTGGTATTTTTTATGTCTACTAAACACTGTGTTAAGTACTGAGGAGTATTTCAAATGCAAACAGGAATATCCGTTTGTGACCTCAATGAACTTAGTTTTTGGAAACAGACCCAGGATGATGTCAAGGTAGTTAAAAGGGTAAAGAGTAGTCTCTGAAATGACTATAAATTAGGCTAAGTAACTCAAAACATTTCAGAAGAGAGTAGAATGATGGGCACCTGTGAAAGGTAGTGGGCGGGGAAGATAAAGTAGGGACAGTTAAACTGGTACAAAAATACAGTTAGACAGAATAAGAGCTAGTGTTCAGTGCCAATAGGGTGACTGTAGTTGAAAACAATTTAATGTGTATTTAAAAACTGAAAGAGTGGGATTGAAATATTCCTAACACAAAGAAATGATAAATACTTGAGGTGATGTATTCCTCAGTCACCACAATTTGATTATTATATAGTGCATGCTTATGTCAAAACATCATTTGTTACCCATAAGTGTGTGCAACTATTATGTACTCATAAAAATTAAAAAAAATTAAAAACAAAATGATATCTTCCTCATCAGACTATGTTGAGGATTAAATGAACTAATTAATATAAACCATTCAGGACTTGCTTGGCATGTTGTAAGCACTTGATAATGTCAGCTATTGGAATTCTTGGCCAACCATGATATAATAAAGCCCTACAACTGTTCCTATGGGACGGCATAACATTCAGGGGCACTGAATTAGATACTTCTAAGTATTCTCAGTCCTGAGATTTCATGGCAGTTCCTTAAGGGGGTCATATAGGTATAGGCTTTGTCAGAAATACTGCAGATTTCCTATGTGCATTTAACCACTCAACCATGCTTCCTCCCGTCTCATTGTCTATAAACTCTATAAAACAACCCTAGTCAGGACGGTCATAAATGAAATACTGCATAAGCTATTTAAATGATCTGAAAAGCATATATTAAAGAGGATGGTATCGATGATCTAAAATACTTACTGGCACTTGAACTCAATACAGTAAAGGCATTTTATAAATCACCCAACATCCCTCGTGTATTGGGTCTACATTTTGAGTTTGCAAGCCATATATCACAGATGTCTTTTTGTAGTCTATGCTTTCCTCTTTGGAAAGCACTTCATTATTTTTATCAATATTAATATAATTGCCACTATTTTTTTTTTTGATGAAGTATATATGACTATCCATATATGGTTTGGACAAATTTCTTTTGGATCAATAAGCATGCTGCTGACTTTTTCTCTGTAAAATGTTCAAACGTTTATTGCTAAGGTTTTTTTTTTTTTAAATGAACTGTTACTAAGTAGTTTTAGTTTTAATTTATTTTACACTTTGACTAAGGGTAATATATAATTAATAGAATATTAGGGATTATCTCTGCAAGAGAGAAATCAGCTATTAACTAAAATGGCAAAGCAAAAAGTAAACTACCACCCACCCCCCTGTATGGCACTTGGGATTCTTGGAGAGCTTGATTTTTGTCCTGTGTTTATGCCATATACGGTGGTAGTAAAGAAGAATATAGTAGTGTTTCTTTTCCATGGCATCATCATTTTATTAAGTAACATTTTATTTAATATGAAAGGGTAGGAGGAAGCTGAGAAAAATGTCAAAGGACAATCCTGCCTTTTATAAATAAGAATATATGGAAATTCATCATGGTCACTTCATTTGGATGGCTTTTAACATCTTTTTCCTGTTGCTAAGGAAGCTTAATAGTAGGTATAGAAATGGACTTTAAAGTGAATTCTTAGGAAAAGCTTTTGCATAACAGCCTTCACAGCATTTTTTAGTGGCAACCCCATCTATATGGAACAGAGAAAAGCTAGAAGTGAAAATTGCATCATCCCTCCTATATCAGGCAAGGTAATTAGTTGGTCCATAATCACAGACTCTGCTCTAAATGAAAAGAACAGCTTTGCTCCTTTTGAAGAGAAAGGCACAGAAGGTGCAATACCCATGTAATTCATTAACAGTAAGAATGTTTGAAGGAAGAACTGCTGAATTTAGATTGTACTGAACTTCAACTTATAGTAGCCAAAGTTGTAGTGAGACTTTTTCGGTTTCCAGAAACAAATTTAAAATGTGGCAATTTCCTTGTGTGCCTATGAGAAGAAACCTAAGGAGGTTGAAAGATTTCTGTGAGGTGTATTATTTTTAAGGTATGAGACACTATTTAGTATACTGAATAAACAATAGAACCTTATTATTGAAGAACCAGTTAAAAATGTCAGATTCAAAATAGCTCTTAAAATAACTTGAAAATAGGACGTTGGTATCTAAGTTTCTGATAGCAATGTGTCACCTGCTTACCTAGAACAATTTCAGAATTTATCTATATATTAGTATCTAAAGTTGCAGACTTCCATGACCAAAAAAGAAAAGGACTGAAATTCATGGAAGTCTAGACTGTGATAGGTGGAAAAGAATTTTTGGCTAATTAGAGAGTTGGAATGTTGATAGTTTAAAACATATAGAAAGAATGATCCAGTGTTTTGCTGTTGGAAATGAACCCGAATAGTCATTTTTCTAAGTCTAGGTGAGATTGACTAAATTTTTCTTCCCTGCCTTCCAACCCTCAAGGAAAGAGACATGAAAACAGTACAGGGAGGCATATTGTTCCTGACAAGAGGGTGAACTCATATAGGCTGGCATATTCTCCCCAAATTTACCTGGAGATTATACAGAAACATAGAGAATCCTAGATCTGGAGATGAATATAAAACTGGGGAGAAACCTTTAAAGGTTATAGGCAGCAGAGTGGGGTGGAGGACAACCTGACCAAAATGCAGCTGTGGGAAGACAATTAGAAGAGAGGTTTATAGTGGTACTCTCACTCCTTGTTGGTCTGTACATTGCTTTGGGACTATTTTTATTTCATTGTTATCTCAGAAATTTGTAGCAATAGTCTGGACCTTGAAACTTCAAGGGTGTAATGTTATAGTCTACAAAAATCTCTGCTGAGGTGAGACATCAATGTAATAGATGTTAGCTACCAAGGATCTTACTTCCCTGTCCTAGTTCTCTGTAAAAGATAGAGCTAATGGACTTTGTTTTTAAAAGATTGCGTCATTTTGTAAGATGACACAGAAGCTTTGCTGGTGGAGAGGTAGCAGACAGAAGAAATGAAGACAGGTTCTTTGGTACTTTGAGGGGTCCCTCCTAGTCTCATTCTCTTTTTTGTTTAAACTCACGAGCAGGAAGATAACTTAGATTATTCCCTAATTCATATATTTAGACAGTGTTACGGGTTCCCCAGGTAAAAACAATCATTTTTAAAAGAAAGGTGAAAAACATTTTAAAAAATCACATAAAATAATTCTGGGAAGATATGAACTAAGAATTTAAAATAAACTTAACTGAAATACTCAAAGTTGTTAATAGAATGTAGCAAAAGTCTTAAGAAAGAACCAAGGGTTGGTTCGGCACCTGTGACTCAAGCGGCTAAGGCACCAACCACGTACACCTGAGCTGGCGGGTTTGAATCCAGCCCGGCCCACCAAACAACAATGATGGCTGCAACCAAAAAATGGCCAGGTGTGACAGGTGCCTGTAGTTCCAGCTACTTGGGAGGCAGAGGCAGGAAACTTGCTTGAGCCCAGGAATTGGAGGTTGCTGTGAGCTGTGATGCCACAGCACTCTATCCAGGGTGACAGCTTGAGGCTCTGTCTCAAAAAACAAAAAAAGAAAGAACCAAGGGGAAATTGTAACTATGAAAGCTATAATAGTTGAGATACAGCTCAGAGAAGCCAAAAGATTCAGGGGAAGAAAGAATTAGTTTGTTGGAAGATCAAATTGAACAGTTCAGAAGGTAACAGAAAAAGGTAAAATGAGAGAAAATATAATAATAAACTAAGATATTTGAAGAATAGAAATAGAAGTACCCATATCCAATTAATAGAATTCTTGGAAGAAAAGTTGTGGTGTGTGTTGGGGCAAGGGTGAGAAGAGAAGACATAGCAATCTCATATATACAGAATGGAGGTAACTTTGTGTGCAATTCAAAATAGTTTAACACAATAAATTGCACACAAGCTTTGCCACCCTGTATAAGCAACTAACACAGGACTTCTAGATTTGTAGAACAATTTTACTATATTTAAGCAAAGATATAGACAATGGCATCATAACAGCTGGGGACTTTAATACTCTACTGACAGAACTGGACAGATCATCAAGACAGAAAATCAGCAAAGAAATATTGGATTTAATTGAGACTGTAGAACAAATGGACCTACTACATTTACAGAAAATTCTACTCCAGAACAACAGAATATATAGTCTTTTCATTGGCTCATGAGATGCCTTCCAAGATAGATCATATGTTAGCTTATAAAACAAGTCTCAGCAAATTCAGAAAAATCAAAATCATACCATATGTATTCTCAGACCACAGTAGAATAAAATTAGAAATTCAAGGGGAAGTCTTAAATCTACACAAAGTCAGGGGAATTAAACACCCTGCTGCTGGAAGGATCCTTAAGTTAATGACAAAATTAATACAGAAATCAAAATATTTTTCAAAATGAATAAAAAAGAGGATACAAGCTTCCAAAGGCTATGGGATACAGAAAAGCAGAGCTCAGGGGTAAGTTAGTATCCTTAAATGTTTATTATATAAAAACAAAATGAGGTTTTTAATTTGTTATCTTTCTGTCTTATCTCAAAGAACTTAAAAAAGAACAAACCAAATTCAAAGGTAGCAGAAGAAAAGAAATATCAAAGCTCAGAATAGAACTAAACAAATGGAAAACCAAAAAAATAATACACAGGATTAACTGAACAAAAAAGTTGGTACTTAGAAAAGACAAACAAATTCAACTGACTGCTAGCTAGAATAGCCATAAACATAAGAGAAAGGTCTCAATGTAAAATGAAAAAGGAGACATTACAACAAATGCAACAGAAATACAAATATTATCCATGACTACTGTGAAACCTATATGCACACAAACGAGAAAACCTGGCAGAAATGGATAAATTTTTGGAAACACAACTTCTCAAGCCCGAATTAGAAAGAAAGAGAAATTATGAACAGATAAATGAGTAGCAAGATTGAAACAATTATAAAAAATTTCCCAACAACAGAGAAGTCCTGCACTAAAAAGAGTCACAGCCAAATTCTACCAAACTTACAAAGAAGAACTGGCATCCATTCTATGCAAACTGTTCCATAACATCTAAAAGGAGAGATGGCTCCTTAACTCACTCTACAAACTAGTATCAACTTGAAACCAAAACCAGGGAAGGACACAGCCACTGCCACAACAACAAAGAAAAGTGCAGACCGATATTCCCTCTCAATATAAACACAAAATCCTCAACAAAGTACTAGCACACTGAATTCAACAGTGCATGAAAAAGACGGTTTATGACCAAGTGGGTTTCATTGCAGGGATGCAAGGATGGTTAAATAAGAAGTATTTCCCTAAGAAGTAGAACTAGACCAGCGTACCCGCTGTCACCACTTCTATTCTACATATTACTGGATACCCTAGCTAAAGCAATCAGATAAATAAATAAATCCAAATTGAGAAGGAAGAGGTCAAACTATTCCTTTCTGCTGATAATACCATCTTATATCTAAAAAACTGAAGCTTCACCAAAGGACTCCTAAAATTGAAATGTAAATTCAGCAAATTGGTCACAAAATCAATGTACACAAATCAGTAGCATTTCTATATACTAATAACTCAGTTAAGCTGTGAGTCAAATCAAGAATTCAATACTATTTACAATAGCTGCAAATAAAATACTAAGAATATATACCGAAGGAGATAAAAGATCTCTATAAGGAGAACTATGAAACACTGATGAGAAAAATCGTAGATGACACAAATAGAAAAACATCCAATGTCATGAACTATAGTCAACATTATGTAAGTATCCATACTCCCCCAAGTAATTTACAAATTCAATACAATTTTCAGTAAAACACCAACATCATTTTTCAAAAAAAATTTTTTTTTTGAGACAGAGCCTCAAACTGTCACCCTGGATAGAGTGCTGTGGCATCACAGCTCACAGCAACCTCCAATTCCTGGGCTCAAGCAAGTCTCCTGCCTCCACTTCCCAAGTAGCTGAGATTACAGACACCCACCACAAC
>CAUYON010211339.1:0-34186 GCA_963573935.1 Arctocebus calabarensis
CACCTACGGTGCATCTTAGCAGGGTACTGGTGAAACTTATTAAATGTAGAGTATCAATATATTTATATAGTGATCAAGAAAATGCTATGAAGGCTATCTCTAACAGTACGATCAAAATATTTCTGATTGTATATGAAGCACGTCTGCCATATGATTGCACCAATGTATACAATTATGATTTAATAAAATTATTTAAAAATAAATAAATAATTAAATACAGGAGAATTTATTTGGGTGCATAAATATTTAGAATTGAAATGTTCTTTTGTTGTATTGTTTCCTTGACCAATATGAGGTAACCCATAATTACATTTTCAATGTTACCTCAAAGGAGAGGCCTGAAATATCTGTCAGTAAGGGTACATGTGAAATTTACTAAATGTAGAATATAAATGTCTTAATACAAAAAAAGATTATGAAATACTTAGATTACAAAAGGTGAATTAATGAAAAATTTGGGGAGACGTATGTAGTGAATCTCTTAATTTGTGACCAGATGATAAGAATATTTGTGTCTCATGTAAAGATAATTATCAGAAGGTCTCAATGCAAAGAAAATCTGTAATAAGAAAATTTTCAACATTGTTTATTTTGTGTGGTGGATCAGATTTTTTCCCCAGGTTACATAAAGAAGAGATTCTGATTGTAGGGCTGAATCTATCTGAGACTATGCAGAGTCTCCCCTCACTTAACACTGACTTTGTACTGTAAGGCTGAGAATGATTTATCCACCTAGTCAAAGATGATTATATTTGAGTTATTCCATCATGAAGAGGGTATAAGTTTGTTTTTAACAAGGTTGACAATTGCTTTGGATTTTACTGTCTTTCATGTAATTGTAGAATTCCCACCCTTAAATCTGTTGCATTTCATGCATGCTTCTTTGGCAGGCCACCCAAACTGCTCTAGACAAGCTCAATTTTCAAAAATTAAAGAAAAAAAGACAATTAACTTTCCCTGTATTTCATGAGTCCCATACAATTTAACTTTATTAAAATATTTTGTTTTTCTTAGTATAAATTCCAGAATGCTTAATGTGGCCTGTAAGGACCTACATTCATCAGGTTTCTGCTTTTCTCATTTCTCAATGGTCCAGATACATAGATATTTTATTTTATTTTATTTTATTTATTTATTTTGTTTGTTTTAGTTTGTTTAGTTTTTCAAGTGTCTTGTCCAATCTCATAATTTCAGGGCAAATGTTTATGAACCTGCATTTCTCATGTAGCGTATCTTAAACCATCATTTAAATGTCAGAGTGAATGATGTGAACACAAAGAAACCTCCCTTTGTTTCACAGAATACATCAGGGCTCCTTTTTTAATGATGTCACAGGTTTCTGTATTTTTTCTGTGTTTCTGATCACAATACACTTAATTGTATAATAACTATTTCTTGTCTATTCCTTTTGGGAATAACTCCTATAAGTCATGATTCATTTTTAGCTTAGCTTATGCATTTCTGACACTGGCATTTTCCTCATCTACCAGTGTGTTTATATATTAACTAGAACTTAAAAATACTTGTTAAATGAATAAATAAGTAAATGAGTGAATTTTTTTTTACAAGTTAATATTTTGCAAGAAATATGGGAGCTTTATAATTAGTGAATGAGAGAAAACACATTGTTCCAGTCCCAGCTTCATCCTCGTGCTTCCTTCATGACAGCAAGGCAGTGACTTACAAAGTAATAACCCTCATTTCAACATTCTCTTCTCAATGTGTCAGCCTCATTATGAGGCCTCATGTCATTTAACCTGACACTTATCAATGCACTGGCAAGAGTCTCACCCATGGGGAGTAACCCAGATATGTTGGCAATATGGTATATTCAGTATTGAGATCATGTCATCAAATTATTTTGGGATTTCTTGAATTTATGAGAGCATTTTTCATTATATACACAGGGAACAATTGTAATATCTGATCAAGGGCCAAACATGTTCTTGGTTATTATGAAAAAACATTTGCACGTTCAAACCTGGTGCTTATATTATGATGATACATTTGTCAAAACACAGTACAATTATGTTCTGAATAGGAGGTTGATTTCATATTTTAATTTTAATGAAGATTGGATATTTGAATTCTGTAGACATATGTCTGAGTTTAATAACCATCAAATGCATGTTCAGATTGAATGACCGAGTCAATTATTTCTCCAAAAGTAGTTATTAAGAGAGTTTTAAATAAGTAAGAATAGTAATAAAATAACTCATGAATATTCCATGTTTCCAAAATTAATCACAAGTCAACTTCTAGTTTGTATTTTGTAGAATAATTATTATGTGATTTGAAGATGCAGATGAGTTACAAAATAATGGAATGCTAATAACTTTTGGAAGGGGTAAAACAGGAAAAGGACACTGACAAGCCATATCAGTGGTTATCACAGTGATCTCATCAGCTAATTACTTTGTGTCTGGAATCACATTTTCTGAAAGATATGATTTTCTAGCCTATACATTTTATACTATGTGAGAAAAAATATAAAACATTGACAAATAGTATTAACAGTGATAGTAATAGTATTAGTAATAGTAAATGTTCAGCATGTTGAACTAGATGGTAATGTCAGTAATTCAGAGCATGGTCCTACTGTTGCACGCCTTTTACCACAAAGTGAGCTTTTTTGATCCGAACCCATACTAGGTGGAATACCGTGAGAGTGGACAAGTCATACCATAAGTTCACAGATGGCAGTTTTGGCAGAAGTACTGCATGTAGAAAAAAATTCATATCTGAAGTAAGTATCTTCTCTGGTAAGGGCATGCTGTTCCTTCTAAAATAAAAGGGTCCAATGTGATCAATCTACCACCAGGTAGCTCTCTGCTGACCCCTAGGATTTGATACCATGTCAGGAACTCAGTGTTGGTCTCTACTCCTTTCAGATTGGGCAATCAGCAGGAGAGTAGAAATTTTTAGCCCATGGCAAAATTGTTCATGAGCCCATTGGTTAATGACAGAGCTGCCTGGGGAAAGAAGCTACTGATATCCACAGAATACATCATTCTATTCATTTGTTAATGAAAATCCTGTCTTTAAACCAAGCCCGAAACTTCTCTTCCACTGTCACCAGATTGTGAAAAAGTCCCAGTAAAACCTTGTTTGTTTCAAAACCTTGAAAAGGCAGTGAACTGGAAATGAATATCGTGGGCATTTGGACCACTTCTTTATCCAATTTGTGCCTTCAAGGCCTGACTACATATATATTACTTCCTTTTGATGATAGAGGGCTATTCTGCACTCCTAAATTTATGGTTTGGTGAGTCAGATTACACCCAGTTCATAATGCCCACTCATGTCACATAGCTGCTTGATGGACCATGGTTAAACATTCAGTCTGTACTAATGCAAATTAGTACATCAACAGCTGCTTTTCAAAAGGAGTTATCTGTGGGAGATGACAAGCTTTTGCTCCAAAATCCTAAGGGTCTATTCTGTAATTCAAGAATTATAGGGATATGTCAAAGGCTCCAAACAGTATCCTTATATGACACTGATAATTTAACCAACATTACCATATTTTACTGTGCATAATGTGTACCTAGGTTTTTGGCCCAAAGTTTCAGGAAAAAAATATTTCCTTTTAATTTTTTAAAGTGGGGTGGAAGACCAGGCATGGTGACTCACACCTATAATCCTAGCACTCTGGGAGGCTGAGGTGGGTGGATTGTCTTAGCTTAGGAGTTCTAGACTGCCCATCTCTAAAAACGAGTTCCAGACAAGACTCCATCTCTAAAACACCTGGGCATTGTGGCGAGCACCTGTTGTCCCAGCTACTTGGAAGGCTGAGGCAAGAAGATCACTTGAGCCCAAGAGTTTCATGTTGCTGTGAGCTATGATGCCCTGGCACTCTACCCAGGGCAACAAAGTGAGGCTCTATCTCAAAAATAAATAAATAAATAAATAAATAAAGTTGGAAGTGGACACACAGTGGCACCCCCTTCTCTTGTGAGAAGTGTGAGGCACAGAGCTGGCCAAAGTAGAGAAGCCAGGAGTGAACCTAGGCAGCAATGAGAGTGGTCCAGACAATTTGAGCACCAAAATTTCTCACTCTGTGCCCTCCCAGCTCACCCTTGTCCCCACATTCTCCATTTCCTATTCCAACTATCTCTGTTGGTGGGAACATGGCCATGACCACCCTGAGAGCAGCTGGGCTCATTCTGAGGCTTGTGGGCCCCCACCCTGATGACATCTCAATGAAGTACTCTACATTTCTGTTTAATGACTAGACCATGACTTCCTTGAGCCGTCCAGATCTTTGCAATTCAGTGAACTCAGAATGAACAACACTAGTATTTTCCAAACTTGTAAACCCTATAAATTGCCCAGGGGACTGATTCAAATGAGACTCCTGAACCACATCCACATTCATTTAATGAACTCCCCAGGAGAAAGACCTGGGTATCCACTCTGTTAACAAGCATCATAGGAGGTTCTTCCTTCTGGAAAGTTTGGGAA
Organism: Arctocebus calabarensis; assembly: GCA_963573935.1. Taxonomy (NCBI): domain Eukaryota; kingdom Metazoa; phylum Chordata; class Mammalia; order Primates; family Lorisidae; genus Arctocebus; species Arctocebus calabarensis. The sequence continues at coordinate 4,465 of CAUYON010211339.1, forward strand.
ATTGCACCAAATAAACACCTTGAGGGTTCAGACAAATCCTAGGCTCAAATTACAATCTCTGGGCTCAGGGACCGTTGAGTCTCAGTGCTTCCTTCTCAGGTACCTTGGCAGACAGAATCTTCATGTGGCTGAGGCCCAAAGCCACAAAAGCAGGCTACTAGTGGAACTGAGTCTCAGAAGTCACGTCTCCCAGAGTCCAGCACAGGAATTTTCATCCTCAGCACAGTACCCTGAAAGTCTCAGAATAGGGCCAACTACGCAAGAGAGACAAGGCAGCTGGAAAGGGTGGGGGTTGACTGTTGGGGTCACGGGCAGAAGAGCTGACTTTGGCTCCTCACACCAGCTTCCTGGGAATTAAGCCCACCAGGGTTATCAGTGGAGCAGCCGCAGCCACGTTCCCACTGATGGCCATGGGTGGGAATGGGAAATGAGAGGATGTGGGAATGAAAGTGAGTCAGGAGGGGAATGTTGGGGGAATTTAAGTGCTCAGATTGTCTGTCTGAAGTGCTGTCATCTGCCAGGCAGCCTGGGAAGAGCATAGCACAGGAGGAGATTAATGCCTATATTTCAGGGTATTACACTTTATATGCATAAACATAAGGAAAAGAATTAAAAGCATTTATATAGATAATTAGTACTACCTATGTATAATGTGTGTCCTTATTTTTCCTCAAAATTTTGGACAAAAGAGTATGCATCATACACTGCAGAATATAGTACATCTGCTAGATTATGTAGCCCAAGAAATAGAACAGCTTTCACAGAAGACTCACCTGGTCTGCAATAGGTGAGTCTTATTCTGGATACATTCTAATCTAGCATCTCTCTGTATTACTCAGTTAATGAACAGAAGTAGCACACCAAAATGAGGAATATGTTGCCCCCCCCACCCAAATCCAAAGAGAAGCAGTAGGCATTGTACTTCTTTTTAGTTGAATGTAGGGTCAGAACCCAACTTAGAAAGGATGTGTTGGCAGGCCACACATACCACTGGAAGATTTTAGTCAAATTTATTTACCACCACCATCAAGTAAGTGTCTAATGAATTGGTGTGGAATAGTTACTACTTCTCGATTATCAGGTCCAGTCAACATAATACCATCCATAACATGGATCAGTATGATATTTTGTGTAAGGGAAAAGTGGTAAAGATCCCTAAAATCAAATTATGACACAGAGCTGCAGAAATTATAGACCCCAGAGATAGGACAACAAAGATGTATTGCTACTCTTGCCATTTGAAAGAAAACTACTTCTGGTAGTCTTTAGTAACAAGTATTGAGAAAAAAATCTTTGCTAGATCAACAGCTGCTTATCAGGTAGTAGGCTTTATGTTAAGTAGCTCAAGCAACAAAACCACATCTGGTAGAGCAACTAAAATTAGGATAAGCATTTCATTAAGTTCATTATAATACATTGTCATTCTTCAAGGGTCACCTGTCCCAAAACACCATCATAGACAGAAATAATGTTTAGCAAGACATTTGGTTTCATTTAAGTGAATACATAATATTAGTCATACAGCTATGGAGCTATTGAAATTTTGATGCTTTTGTAAGAAGAAATAGACATATATTTCTGCTAGATATTCAGAACACGTAATAAATGAGTCATGATTTTAGAGACATTAATGGTAAGGTCATTTGTTAAGAATACGTTTTAATTAAACAAAACAGAAAAACAAAACCTAATGATCCAACATGAAGTAGTGGTATAACTTCATTGCAATTTTGGATGTTGGTTTTATTCATTCATAAACCTATTTATTCCTATCTCCATTATTTCATGCCTTCAGTAAAATATTAATAAGTTTGAAGCACTAGCTGTGTGTCCAACAAAGCCTTAAGAAAGAATAAGAGAAAAAGAGTAATGAGAAAGTTCTTGTCTGAAAGAAATTTTCAGTTTGTTCTGTCAGTTAAGAGAGTAAGCAGTTGCATAGTGGAGAATATTTCACATAAAAATGAACATGATGTTAAGGGAATGGTTGTAGGAGACTGCAGGACAAATTTGGTAGATAAAAAATAGTTCTGTACTGCTAAAGTATAAAACAAAAGGTAAGGCATGGCAGAGATTGAGGTCTAAAAAATGGTTAGAAGACATAGGTCTTAAATTTACTTATATATAATGCTAGTAAATGTGCAATTTATTTAATAATCCATGAGAAGAGATTGGAAGATTTTAGGATGGTGATATTGAAGTTGGTGTGGTGATATTGAAGTTGGTATAAGCAATGATTGATTAGGAAACAAGATTGCAAAAAAAGTGAGTTAGAAAAATATTATCGAGATCCAGTTGCTAAATATTCAGAATATTTCAATAATTTATTGCCGGGAAAAAAAATAGAAAAAGATCTTAAATTTATTTGTAAGAGAAAAATAAATAGGGATTAGGGTTTGATCTAGAGGACATGGACATTGTTTGACATGGGGGGTGAGGAAAGAAAATAATCAAGAATAAATCCAAGATGCAGATAATTATGGAGATACTTTGAACAAACTATAGAATAAAAGAAAACAGGAGAGTAGTTTGAATTGTCTCATTGATTAATTTTATTTTGGGACCTGGCAAATAAGGTAATAGGGAGCAAAAGGTGATAACTTTGGAGCTAAATAGAGTTTTATGAAGATAAACATGATCCAAAAGTATAGTGATTTGTTAAAATTTTTAGAAGCTAGCAATTTCATTATTTTAAAACTGACGGGGGTGGGTTCTAATCAAGTATTTTTCTCTGTCCTTGGTTTTGAAGTGTTTGCCATGGGGAGGGCAAAAGACATCATGTTTCATGTAGAATATATTTCTAGTAGCTGTGTGGCATGCAAGAAAATTGGCATGAAAGCCAGTATTTCTAAAACTCACAAGAGAACGATAGATATAGCAGTTTAAACAGAGAAAACTCAGAAAATTCAAGGTTTATTCTTTGCTGCCTTCATTTGAAAAATGTTGCAGGAAAGGCCCAGCTGTGGACTGTCTTCTTGAAATCAGTCTTGCTTCAAATAGGACTAAAATCTAGGGGAGGAGGAGATTAGATAACTGCAACCAGCCATTATTTAAAAAGATTAATGTAGCAAAATTTCTGTTAAAATTAATTTAGGTATAATTTAGCAAGCATTCTTGTGTTGTACCATCCATCACAGATAGGCATGAAATTAAAAGAAAAAAAAAACAAGCAATTAAAATCTGTTTATTATTTTATGTAAACTGTTCTTCCATAATCTAGGATAGTGGCCATAAGGAAAGGGTTTTGTTTTTCAAATTAAAGTTCAATGTTGAGTAAAATCTGAGCTCAGATCATTGAAAATAATAAGGCAAGCAAAATTGCTCACTTATGTATCCTACTAGAAGTACACATATTTGCTCATCACCTTGCATTTTGCCACAGACTGTACTAAATAGTTTTGCAAACACTGTCTCATTTAATTATCACAGGAACTCCTTAAGATAGAAATTGTTGTCTCAATTTTAAAATGAGAGAACTAATTTTCATGGATATAATTTGCTTTAGGTCCCTCAGCTGATAGTAACTAGAAATTGGACTTGGGTGATTCTAAAATCCATGTCATACCCAGTACAAATAGAAAATGTAAAAATGACTTAAAACAGTAATTCTCTTAGCATACAATATTTAAATTTTTGCCTCTATGCCTATGAATCTATCACCTTTTTTCCTCTAATCTACTTTTTTGTTTGTTTTCAGGTTTTTTTTTTTTTTTTTGTCTGGAGCCAGTTTTGAACCTGCCACTTCTGGTATATGGGGCCAGTGCCCTAGTCCTTTGAGCCACAGGCACCACTCTCCTCTAATCTACTTTTAAGGTTCTATTCTTTCCCATAGATCCTGACTCGATCACTTCCATTTACTCTAGGATTTTGCTCTATCACTTCTGTCTCATTTTTCCTGTGTTTGTAACCTCCCCCCACCATGTTCACTGGATTTTCTGTTACCAGGTGAAAAAACTGTTGATGTTTGAAATTTACTTAAAATCACAAATAAAATCAAAACTATACACATTACTTGACCTTGACCTCTTCTAGCCACAACCCAATCTCTGCCCTTTCTCATCCATTTTCTTTGTACTACAAATTGCATCTCTGTGTACACTTTCTTACTTCCTATGTTCCATTTGGGAATCTTGCTTCCTTTTCACAAAATTTGGATAAAACTATAGTCTACTTCTTGATATAGAATATACATTGAATTGTTCAAGCCAATTCTAATTTGAACAATGGAAATAATGGAAATCATTTCAAACCATTGATATATATATATATTTTTAAATAAGGTGCAAGCAAGGAGCTAACTAACAACTCATGGTTTGCAAGGCCAGAGCTCTAATCACTGAGAAACCGTGCTCATCCTGAATCCTTATTTTTGGAAGTGACCTTTTCTTCCCTTTGGTCACTTTGCTCCTGGTCTTCTTCCTTGATCTTTGCTTCTCTCTGATTGTTATGTAGTAATGTGTTAGCAGAGGTGCCCATAAATCTTAGCCTGATTTTGAGCATTCATACCTTCAGAAGTATACATCCATGCAATAAACTGAAAGAAAAAAAAGAGTTAAATTATCTACATATTTTACACTTATTTAGTTTTATAAATTTTCAGTAATAAAATTTTCGGGTTTTTTTATTCATATTAATATGCAGGTACAAATGATTAGGTTACATTGTTTGTGTTTCTAAGGCAAAGTTCAAGTTGTAGTTGAAACAGATGAGCCCTCCATCTAGGTGTGTGCTGTCCACCCCTCAGAATGTGTCCAGCAGGCGAGAGCTTACCAATCCAGAAGAAAATAAATAATTTTATCATAGAATTTTAGTATTTTATGTTACTCTAAATGAAAGTATCAGATATTTACTTAAACAAAATAATACATCACCAATTTTTTATTTGAAAGCCATAAAACTTAAGTTTTACTCCCTCTGATTTAAGATGGAAAATGCTGGCCAAATAATTTTAAATGAACTCCATTCCCACACTTCCACTGGACTACTTGGAAACACCTATTGTAGTTATCCAGGCATATACAAATTAACATAACCAAAATCTTACTTATTGGGTTATTCCTCTAAATAGTACTCCTCAAACCCATTTTCTTCTTTTCATGCAAAAAATCTTATGCTTGCAGCCAGAGGCTTTGTTCTCTTTTAACTCCAATGTTCAGTTAGACACAAGCTCTGACTGTACTTTGCTTTACATGGTTACGTATATCACCTCTTTTTTGTCAAGAGTACTGATATTCTTATTAAGATATTCATTAACACATTACAAATGTTATTCAATAGGCTCAAACTCTTCCTCCAATCTCTTTCCTTACACTTCCCAAAGCCATGTTATAAAATGTAGACAGGGTAACATCAAACACATACATAATTTATACACTTTCAACATCATATAAATCCTACCAGATCACAGGGGACTAAGTTTTTAGCAGAAAACTACCAGAAGAGAATAAGCATTAAAAATCACATTTTTATAAGGGTTTTTAAATTTAGACCAAACATGTATTTGTGATTCCAATGTGCTTTGGAAGGTTATCATGACAGCAGCTCAAATGGTATGTTATTATAGTTGGAAAGTTTATCTTACTGAGATCACCAGGGTCGATACTTCAGAGGAGAACATTTTTTTAAGTCATTTATTCTCATATTTTCTATATAATACTTACTGTTCTGTAGTTATTTAACATATAACCATTCAAAAGAAGAAAGCTAGGACAAACAAGCAATAATGAGAGAATAAACAAATAATATTGATACTGGACAAGCGGCACCATGACCTGCAACCTTAGCCCTGGTGGTGTTGGTGCTGCACTAGCGGGCTGGAGGGTAAACAGAGGGGCCCTGGGAGGTTCCAGTAGCTGGTGAGGCCAGACAACTGCTGGGAGATACTAGAGGCTTGGTGTCTCCTTCTCCATGCCCTTTTGGCTGGTCAATTTCATGGTGGGGGGGCTTGGTATCTCCTTCTCCTTGCCCTTGTGGCTGAAGGGGAAAACCCCACCTTTTCTAGGGCTGGTCAATTTCTTGACCTGGTACATTTCATGTACTTTTGCAAGACCTGAGAGTACTGGCCCCCTGCTGCTAACTGGAAGGCTGGCTGTAATTGTAAAAGACCTAGGCCTTAAAAGTAAACATTGAGTTTTGGCAAAACAACCCCCTGTGACTATATGTACTCCTGAGCAGAGAGCCCTGACACAGACTTCGGAGAGGAAGCAAGAGAGTTTATTCCTCACCTGAGTTCTCTCTGCCAGGAGCTTTGGTTTCTGTATTCTTTGTTTCTGTGACTAAATCCTGTCTCACCTCTGATCTGTGGTCGGCGAACTCATTCTTCGAATCACAGAGACCAAGAGTATGAAACACCAGTATCATATTTGGTGAGCCAGCCAGGAGAGAAGATGAAGTTCTGGTATCAATATGATTAGAAAATACTTTACAATTCAATCTCAGCCATTGTGACCACTAAAAGGTGGTTTACATGGTGCTCCTCCCCCCCACCCCACCCAATTTTATTACATCACATTCTGTCTATCCTATCCATAGTCATAATCTCTTTTGGTTCTTTCTTGACTTGTGATAATAAAATATTTTTTTCACAGTGTATTTTAATAAGGATATTTCAATGTATTCATTAAAGTAACAGGTATTTATTTATTTTCTCCTGTTAAGAAGCAGGAAATTTCAATATTTAAGTAAGTTTTTTAATAAAATAAGACTTGAACTATTAGAAAAAATAAGAAAGAAATGACACTTACAATAGTATACCTGGTCCTCAGAAGGCACTTGGACTCTTTATTAGAGTGCCTTGCTGCCCTATGGCTGGGTGGCCGTCTGATTGATTGCTCTGGGATAGGCCTCCCAATACTCAGCTCAGTCAGTCATACAATCAGAGATAAAGATAAATTTAGGAACCTAGTTAGTTCTGTGACCTTCACTGGTAATGAATCCTGTAGGCTCATTAGTTGCAATTTGAAGCATTTTATAATTAATTGCCTTTAGTTTAATGAAGTTTTTGCTTGCTTGGAGATCAGAACAATGGTAAACAACTCAACAAACTCGTTAACAATGTTTATTCCTGGGTAGTTGTGACCTTGAAGAGTGTGCTTGTTTGCTTTTTTTTACCCTCTGGTTATAATGATTATGTATAATATAGAATTCCTAGAGAGGATTTTATCTTAACATTTTAGAACTGTATTTTACGTGTCAGAAATCTTATTATATTTGGAATCATGTATAACTCATTAAATTATGTAAAAGTCTATTCTAAAATTGTTTTTGCTAAGATTCATGATTTTAATTTCTTATCTTCATAGCTTATTTGGCCATATTCTTGTCATATTGCTCTGGGCACAAAAGCAACTACCCTGACACTTTTTTTATTAAGAACACTACATGATCATGTGTACAACCTAACAGGAATGCGAATCTATGCCAACACAAAACATTAAAAAAGTCTATGAAATGCAATGTTAGATAATTTTCTCAGAAGGAAATTATGAATTTCTATTTTTACCTGTACACAAAAAAACAAATGGAAGTGTGTCTTAATTAGATCAATTGCATAGTATGTGTTAAAAAATAGTCACATAATTTCTCTTTGAGTCAAAATCAAGTCCTGGTACCAGCTATTGTATTACTGCTAGATTATACTATTTCATAGTTATGTTGGGGAATATTTCTTCATATTATTCATGTTAATTATCAAAGTAGCCATTCAGATTTATCATTAAGATTGCATGCACTTTGAGCTGTTTTCACAAAGTATGATGTATTTTCACTACAACAATCACACACTTGAAAGACGAAGCACAAGTATAAAGAGTCCTAAAGTGAATTAGCTAAATGTTGAGATTACATTACTTTTAACTATTTTACCAAAGGAAAGTTATTCATGTTGTATGGATTTTGGTTTACCAATTGGTTAAAAATAGAGTATCAATTAGATTATTAAAGAGCTTCTCATATACACAGTTGTATAATTTAAATCAATCTAAAAATATTTTCACCAAGATATTTGTACCAGAAAACATATGGAAAGGTAAATGTCATAATAAATAAGACACACACTTTTTCAAAGGTTCTTCTTTGGTTAAAGCAAATGAACAAAAGATGTTATCCCTGAGCAGCACCTATGGCTCAAAGGAGTAGGGCGATGGCCCCATATACTGGAGGTGGCAGGTTCAAACCCAGCCCTGGTGAAAAAAGTGAAAAAAAAATGTTTAAATGATAAGGGACAGGAAAGCACATCATTTTTATATTAAAAATTACCCACTTAAATATGAAATTTGATTAGTTATCATTATAAGCTAAAGTACCATTTAATATGTCTCAGTCATGCATGTGAAATAGGGTAGGTTACAAATATTTAAAGATTGAAGGTTCTTGCCTTTCTTTAACTACAGGAGTACATTAAAGTCTTTTCCATCAGTAGGTCTTTTTTCCCTCTTTTTATTTTGGCAAAAATACACTTCCGCTTACCTTCACATAGCGCCTCCTTTCAGTTTTTCTCAATCAACTTAAATATTACCTCGGAAATTTTAACTAAAGTGTCTCCTCCTCTCAGTAATTTTCTCGAGTGACATACTTTATGCTAATGTTTACAGGACTGGAAATTAACTTATTTATTCAGTAATTCAGAAGATTATTTCCTTTCTTCTGTCACCAAAACATCAACTTTGGAAGTTAAGAAGCTTATCCACTGTGTATTTTGTTCAATGACTAAAATAACTGTGAACAAATACAAATACAATGACTAAAATAACTGTGAACCAAATACAAAGTAGACAAATAACTCCAATAACTAATACAGTATTAGTCACACAGTAGCTAAAACAAAGTGCATGGATTCAGGAAATTTGCTTGGATTCCACATATTCTGCATATTCTATACTATAAAGTACTTTTGATATAGTATTACATAACATATACACATGTTTGGTTGGCAATTAGTGTTACTTAGATGAAATTAATACATATGTATTAGAAAGAAGTTGCAGGGGCATCCATAGATAACACCTGTGCTCAATATTGTAATTGCTGAAGCAAGCACTTGAATAAATATTCAATTCAAGCCTTAAATGTTTCACCTGAAATTTGCAGTCAGACCTATACTTTGCATTCTCTTATTATATCATTAGTATTCCATGAAGCACTTACTCCATTTGTCAGCTGTTGTCAAACTTGGTAGGCTCTATAGTTAACTGTAAACCTTTTTAGAAAATATGAATGTTGGGCCCTACCCTAGAGATTCTGATTCAATAAGTCTGGGTGTGGTTGGGTGTTCATATTTTAAGACTTCACAGTGATTTTCAAATTCTCACTCATAGTTGGATGCGCCTACCCTAGCCATCTAGAGAAAGTTGACCAAATATATCTCATCTTTTCATCTTTGTAGAGTAGATAAAAACAGAACTGATATAAAAAAAAAAGGCTTGTGAATGAATGGTGAGAGATTATTAACCAGTTCAGAAATGGATTATTTATCCCTTGACAAAAAGGTGTAAATTATATATGTAATTCATATAATTCTTACATTTAACTTACATTTACATCATACAATTCCTATAAAAGCACATCAAATATCACTAAATGTTGAATACTGAGAATTAGTGCCATTAAAGAGAAAAAGAAATTAGAGGGGCAAAGGAAAGAAGACAGAATAAGAGAAGAGAGGAAAGGAGAGGGCAGAGCAGAAGAGGAGAGGAAATTAAAGAACGTGTTAGAGAACCTACAGGAAATAATTAATGCTTTTCCTTCACAATCAATATATTTCTCACTTTGCCATCAGTGTAATCTGTTTCCAAGATTGTGTTTAAAAAGACACTGAACTAATTTATTCTTTGATAATAAAACCCTGCTGTGTTCTCAGTTAATTTACTCAGTTCTTTTGTAATAAAGGCCAGGAGGCCCCATCTTTTAACTTTATTTCTTTCTATAAATCCTATAATTTGTGAAATGTACTTAAAACTTAGAAAATGCTTGCTTATTCATTTATTTTTCAACTTACCCTAAAGGAATAATCTTAATATTCTTATTTATCTAAAGCACAATTAATTTTTAGTATCCAGAAACATATAGTGAAGATTTTTCCCATATTTTTATCCAAAACACTTTCACTTGGGTATATTTACTTATGTAAATTCACAAAATAGTTTTTCTGACAATCTGATCTATTATGCTCTAGCTACAACCCAATATTTTATTTCCCTTATAATGAAAATATAGAAAACCACAACTGCATCACATTAAATTTCTGCATGCTGAAAATCATAGCTTTGTCTAACATTTTTTTCTTTAACTTTCCTAACTTATTAGTATGATTAAAAGAGAGAAATGAAATGTACAGAGAAAAAAGTGACCAAAGCAAAATGCATGTTGGTTAAATTTTATCATCTTGAATTGAACTCATTCTGTCACTTAGGTTATTGGTATATTCTATCCCATGTTTGTGTAGAATTAACAATTCCAATTATGTTATTTTAAAAATCTATAAATACTTTGGAATACTTCTAGTTTTTAAATTTTTTTTTTCGAGTCTCACATTGTTGCCCTTCTTAGGGTGCCTTGGTGTTTTAGATCGCGGCAAACTCAAACTCTTATGCTCAAGCGATTCTGTTGCCTCAGCCTCCCAAGTAGGTGGGACTATAGGAGACCACCAGAAAACATGGCTGTTTTTAGAGATGGCATCTCAATCTTGCTCAGGCTGGTCTCGAACTCCTGAGCTCAGGCAACCTGCCTGCCACAGTTCCCAACATGCTAGGATTACACGTGATGAGCCGTTGCACCGGATTGTTTTTAAAATTTGCTATAGAAATAATTTCATTCTCTCCTTATAGACAATTTTAAAGCTCTGGATTATACCTAATAATATTTCAGTTCAAGTTATTTCAAAAACTAAGTTGATTTTCCCCTCTGTTTACCAAACAATATACAAAGCAATTAGGATAAAATGATGAGTAATGTGTAGTCTCCTTCCCCCAAATTTGCCTTTTAGTGAGAAAGGCTGTTGTGTCATGTGATACATTAAATTGGTTCCATACTAGTACAGAGAAAGACAGATTCTCATATTTCTATTAAAGTATAGAGACAGAAAATTCACTTATGAAATGTGAATGAGAAAGAAAAGAGAGCAATAAGCCAAAGGTAGATAACCAGAACCACACATTCTAATGTTCAAGAAACAGTGATTGCAGTCATGGAACAAATAATCACAGTGATTATGGAAACAGTAATAGAATCAATAATCATATAGAAAAAATGAGATAAATGGAGACAAATGCCATAGGAATGAACAAGGGAACAGTTTTAAGGAAGAGAGGCATAGCTTGATAAATTATATGCAATTATTTCTAATTAATCACTATTTTATATAATAATGTATTAGGTTTCTTGAGACAAATACAACCAATAGGAGATATATCTATACACACATATATTTATATATAGCTTTATATATATGTAATATACACACATATATATAGATGCATATAGAGAGAGGGATAGAGACAGACCGGAAAGAGAGAGATTGAATAAGGAATTGGCTCATGAGATTATGAAAGCTGAAAAGTTCTGGGATCTGCAGGGTAAATTAACAAGCTAGAGGTCTGCTCTTTGACCCAATCTAGTTGACATATAAAGTTAAACCATCAGAAATAGTAAATATTAACTTGCTTAATTTTAGAGAAAAATAATAAAACATTGTGATACTTGGTTCTTAGACTCCAATAAAGTATCTTTCTCTCGCCTTATTCTGCAAACCACTCCACTAAGACAAACGGCGCTCACCGTTAATCAAACTAGAGAACACAGCAATGTCGTTGATGAAGTAGGGATGGAGCAACTGAGAAAAATAATAATTTTTAGTAAAAAAAAAATAGTAACATTAAATTAGTGAAATTTGGCAATTAGCTTTGAAAAACACATCCTGGAAAAAAATGTTATTTATTAAAGTTCTTAATTGCTTGTGGAAAGGCCTAATAATGTGATGAAGTTTTCTTACATAATGAAAATCAGTCATTGTATTAGATAGCCCGCATAGAACATGCAACATAAAACAAACTTCGTGTCTAAATTAGAAAGTTGGGCAATACCTGATCTAAACAAAAAGGGAGGGGGGGTGAACAATAATTACTTGCTATAACTGCTCCCAGCAATGCTACGTACCATAAATGAATCTCATCATTCATGTTTGGGTGAATTCCTTTAAACAAGTAGAGCTCGTTAATTAAGATGCCATTAAACACCAAAGAGCAAAATAAATTAAATGCAAGGGAGCAGTGAATAAAGGGTATGCCAGAGTAGGACAAGAAGCAACCCCAAAAATATGGTAAAAGAGACATTAAAAAGAGATAATAATTTATATAAATAACAGTTTAGCCGAAACGTCAAATTATAATACTTTTCAGGAAGTATTAATGTAATTGTTCTTAATCTCTAATTGTAATGACTTGATATTTGATTGACTCATCATATATACTGACCAGTCATACAATGATTTGAGCAGGGAACTGTATTAAATACTTTAGTAAAGTAAAAGGAGTTGGACACCTTAGTTTGGACTTCATCTTTTTTTTAAATATTGTAGATGATGAGTAAATACATATAATGTGTGGATAAGTAGAGGGCAATGCACAGTGAAGTGGTTGGTAGTAATGGTGAATACCAAAAATATCAATTTGGGAAAGTATCAAGGAAATTCTTTAACTGAGATTGGGAGAATTACAGGATAGATTTAGCTGAGAGGATAGGACACAAATTATGGCATTGGACTATAATTATGAGTACAAAACTGAGTCAGCTGTCTATAACAGACAAATCATACATTTGGAAGAAAGATTCTTTTGGAGATGCCAGGATAAATCAGATTAAGGACTAAACCAACAAGTAAATGCTTTCTCATTTTACAGCAGCAGATTCTTAGAATTCCTCTACTTAGTGTGGTCATCAGACACAGCTAAAAAAATAATTAAACAACATTATGGATCCCCAACTGGGTTTAATACCAGTTTGGATAAGAGAAAGAGGGAATTAAAGCATAGGTTTTGGGGCCAAATTGAAATATTTACAATTAAACTTAGCTTATTTATTCATTTATCTATTTATTTGTTTGTTTGTTTTGGAATCTTAGTCACACTCTGTTTCCCCAGACTAGAGTGCTGTGGTTTCAGCCTAGCATACAACTACTTCAGACTCCTGAGCACAAGCTAACCTCCTGCCTCAGGCTTCCAAGTACCTGGGAGGAGAGGTGCTCACCATGATACCCAGCTAAATAAAAAATAATTTTTGGTAGTGGGATTACAGGGTCAAATGAAAGATATGCTTTTAACTCTTTGAAGACCCTCCATATTTCTTTCTAAATAAGCTGCACTAGTTTCAGTCCTAACAACAGTGTAAAAGTGTTCCCTTGTCTCAACACCCATGCCAACCTCTGCAGTTTGGGGAATTTGTGACATAAGGTTATTTTTTCTGGGGTTAGGTTATATCTCTAATGTACTCAATACTAGTAGAAGAAAAATGCACTCTCATAAAACACACGACTGCGTTCAAACTGGGGAAGAGGGAGGAAAGAGAAAGAGAGGGGAGGAGGGTTGGTATACTACCACCTAACAGGCACAATATAGGGGTATACAGCACACCTCCAAGGTTAAGGACTCAACTACAACTTGGACTTCACCTAGCTAACACAAACAGTGTAACCTAATCATTTGTATACTCATACGAATCTGAATGATTTTTTTAAAATGTTTTTGTTTTTGTTTTTTGTAGGGAAGGGGGTCTTCCTCTTGCTCAGGCTGGCCTTGAACTCCTGAGTTCAAGTGATTCTTTCACATTGGCTTCCCAGAGTGCTAGATTACAGGTGAGAACCACCATGCCTAGACACTTGGCTAAAATTTTTAAAGTGGAATATATAAAAATGGATGGTAGGGATGACTGGTATATGAGATAAAATAGACATTATCTAATAAGTGTAACTGATTAAGTCCTAGAAAGGGGAAGGTAGGAGAGAAAGGGAGATATTAAGAAAAGTATTTGAAAATAAAACACCTGAAACTTTCACAAAACTAAAAATGTACCAAAAGGTATTCAACAAGCACTATAAAACACAAACGGAAAAAATACAAAGAAAATTACCTATAGGCACCTCATATTACTACAGCTACAACTCAAAAACAGAGAGAAAAATCTTTAAAGGGTCAAAGAAAGATTTACTCCACTATCAGTGATGAAGTCTTAGGGACTGTTCGCACCTTCCTGTCTGAAACAACTCAAACCAGACATGTTACACAAGACTGATGTTAGGGACACTAGACGACTAGAAGTCAACAATAATGGAGAATCACTGAGAGAGACGGAAAACAAATGAGACACGTCCCGCATTTTCCCAAGTTTGCTATAACCAGAGACTTTGCAGATCTTGACTCAGGGATAGGAAACTGCAGAGCCCATCAGACTTCCTGACTAGGGGAGATGGAGATTCTTCCACCTATTCTCCTGGAGTTTTTGGTACAACCCTGATCAATTCATGTGTATGAGGAAACTGCCTCAAGCCAGAAAAAGAACCAGTGAAATGAGTCAGAGAGAACAGTGCCTGGCACTCACACAGAGCCAGAAAAATGTTTTTCTCATATGCATTCCATATGTTGACAAAGTAGATACTTGTGACATATTTAAAATTTCTATATTGTACTTGTACAAACAAAAATACAATGCATTAGATAAATAGTTCACTGCAAGTAAGTAACAGTAGATTAGGAAATGCAAAAGAAGAGGGATCCAAAAGGACTAAGTATAAAAATTCACGAAATATAGAGAGAAGAAAAAAACAATAACTAGAAGAACATTTCATCAGTGAGTTCTGAGACACCTCAAGAAGCCCAGTACATTTGTAAGTCTCCACAGAAGAACAGAGTGAAGAGAAACAGAAAAAATTTGTTTAAATAATAATACTTTTCCTCAAATTCGATAAAAATTATGAGTCCGCAGAGTCAAAGAAACCAATAATCCTGAATGCAAGAAACACAAAAACCATGGAAAGATATTCCATGACTAAGAATCTTAAAGCTAACTAATAAGAAAAAAATCATCTTTAATACATCCAGAATAAAAGGCAGGTGGAAATGCCATTAATACGTAGAGAGGAACAAAACTGCTACAGAGGCACAGTGGCTTGAGGTAATTGCTGAAATAATTGAAAAGACCAAGTTTTTAGCAAGAAATGACTTTTATTACCAACTTGTACAGCAAGAGACATGACTTTCCTAATGGAAGCAGGAGCCATGGAAGGCTAAGTTTGGGGTTTTATCTGCAACTTTGTGGAGTATCAGGTGATTCTTAGAAATCTCCCAGGTTCTTAATTAACTCTGTTCTCAAACTAACCCCCCTGCAAGGTCTTGAAAACAACCCACCTGCAATTCTTAATCATCCTCATTCTCATAATAGTCTGGGTCATCTTGACCAAAAATAATCCAAAATAGCCTAATCACATCTGCCATCCACTCTGCTCATATATAGCTCACTGCCTAACAAAACAATGGATGGAAGTAGCTTTTTTACTAGAAACAATGAAAGCTAAAAGACATCAAAATAACGTCTTTAAAATACAGAAAAACATAGAAACAAAAGTCAAATATAGTTCTACATACAGGGAAAATTTCTTTCAAATGTAAAGACAAAATAATGATATTTGTAGAGATTAAAGGAGTTGAAAATTAATCAGCAATACAATTCACACTCCAATTAAAACTGAATTTTGTTGTTGTTGCTGTTGTTTTGATTTTTCAGGCAGGAGGAATACACAATTAGATAGAAATATGAGTTCCCACAAAAAATGAAGAAAAAATGGTAATTATATTGGTTAACATACGATATTTCCCTTAATATTTACGTCACTTTAAAGAAAATTTGCTTTTTAAACAAAAACAGTAACAATGTACTTTATACCAGTTGGCCATGCTTGCATAAATATAATACCCTACAAAAAAAGCATAGAAGGCAGAATGAAAAATGGAAGGACACTATGTGTAGAGTGGAGTAATGTCTTTTGAAGATAGAGTATGATTAGTTAAATATGTGTAGTCTAAACTGGGGCTGAGAAACTGATAGCCTTAAGGCAAACATGTCCTTTAATCAGCTTTTTGACTGAATTCAAATTTGACAGAGCAAATCCTTTTATTTTTAATAAGATAGTTCTCTTCATCTTTTATATTATTTTCTTTTCAAAATTAATATATTTAAAATAATAAAGAATAACTTAAGTTTCAATGAAATAATCCTCCCAAATTGGTTGTCACAACTACATCATTGTTAGTAGGCCATATGGCTACATTGATGGTTGCTATGCTCATGATTTAGTTTTAACTTCCCCCATCTGACTAGTGCCACTACTGCATGAGGCTGGTTGGTGAAAGTCTGTGGGACTTTCTGCTTTTGACAGCGGTATACTGTGTCTCTGTTAAAAGTAGAATTTGTGAATAGATGTGCAACTCGCCAGTAGTCTTTAACTCTGTCTGCTTAACAGACCATCATGTCAAAGAAAATTGATCTGCCATTTGATCCTATAATTCCTTTACTAGGTATATACCTAGAAGACCAAAAATCACATTATAACAAAGATATTTGTATCAGAATGGTTATTCCAGCCCAATTCATAATTGCTAAGTCATGGAAGAAGCCCAAGTGCCCATCAACCCACAAATGGATTAATTAATTGTGGTATCTGTACACCATGGAATATTATGCAGCCTTAAAGAAAGATGGAGACTTTACCTCTCTCATGTTTACATGGTTGGAGCTGGAACATATTCTTCTTAGCAAAGTATCTCAAGAATGGAAGAAAAAGTATCCAATGTACTCAGCCCTACTATGAAACTAATTTCACATGAAAGCTATAACCCAATTATAGCACAAGAATATGGGGAAAGGAGCAAGGGAGGGGAGGAGAAGTGGGAGAATGAGTGGAGGGAGGGTAATTGGTGGGATCACACTTATGGTGTATCTTAGAAGGGTACAGGTGAAACTTACTAAATGCAGAATATAAAGGTCTTAACCCAATAACTAAGAAAATGCCATGAAGGCTATGTTAACCAGTTTGATGAAAATATTTCAGAGTGTATATGAAACCAGCACATTGTACCCCATGATTGCATTAATGTACATAGCTATGATTTAATTAAAAAAAAAAAAAAAAGTAAAAGACTATTCTCATGACCAGAAACTCTGCCCCTTCCATTGTGGAGAGGATGGACCAGCAGTTCTCAGGAGGTGATGCCAGGTCTGTGGGGTTGTATCATGTGTGGGGCTCCTGTTGAGAGAATGGGTGAGACTACACCCCTGTGGGTAGTGGGAGGAATTTTCTGGGTGGAGTCTGTGGGGGGCATTCCTAGAGAAGAGGCTGGTCCTCAGTAGGGAGTCAGAAGTGGGGGGCAGACCTGCAGATGGCAGACACTTCTCATGGCCCCCCATTGTCCTCAGCCCAGGATTCAGATGCAGTTTTTTATTTTATTGAAACAGAGTCTTCCTCTGTTGCCCCAGTTAGAGTGCAGGAGCTTATCATAGCTCATAGCAACCTCAAACTCCTGGGCTCAAGTGATCCTCCTGCCTCAACCTCCTGAGTAGCTTAGACTACAGATGCCGGCCAGGACTCCCGGCTAATTTTTCTATTTTTAGTAGAGACAGGGATTACTCTTGCTCAGGTTGGTCTCTAACTCCTGGCCTCAAGCAACCTTCCCATCTCAGCTTCCCAAAGTGCTAGCAGAACATGTGTGAGCCACTGCACCTGGCCTCAGACATAGTTTTTGGGCCTGTCCGTTGGGAGTGGGAATAAGGTGTCCTCCCTTGTGAAGGCAGCCCAGGTGCAAGGTGTTGGGGGCACACCTGAGAGCCAGACGAGGTGGCTGCTCCCCAAGTTCTGTTTTAGCCCAGCTGGGGTTGCGCTGTGAAGGATTAAAGGTAGAGCTGTGTGTCCTAACCTAGGGAACAGGCGCATAGGCGTGGTGAGCATCAGGAAGCACCCAGATGATGCTGTTTCCCCCTTGGCTGCCCAGCATGGAGGCGATTTACAGAGCATGTAAGCATGGGACATAGACTCTGGATTTGAGCTTGTCATTACTGCTTGCTGACCTTGGGCAGGTCACATAGCCTCTCTCAGCCTCAATATTATTGTCTGTGAAAGAGGGACAGAAGTAGTAACAAGTTGATTGTGAGGACCTAAGGAGTTTACTTAGTAACATGTAAATGGTGTGTCGCTGTTGGCTTTTATTTTAATATTAGGATACTGGTGATGTCCTCACAACAGGAATCCCAGAAACTCCAGTGAAGGGGAGTGGAAGGCAAGGAAGAAAAGGGAGGCTGGGAAGATGCTGGGAGAAAAGGAAAGTGTGGCCACCACACAACAGTGGATGGAGAATGGTTTAGAAGGACAACTGAGCTGCCACCTCTGGGGGAAATGTCATGGCATACTTATTTCTATCCAATGGAGAAAAGGGCAAGGATGGGCTTTCAGCATGGACTGCCCTCTTCCCACTAGATAGAACAGAAGGTAAGTCTTCCCTTTGCTACAAAAGAAACCCACAGGGGTCGCACCCATAGCAACATGGTTAAAGGATAAAGGCTGTGGAAATTGAGACCCTAGGGTAAGAACAACTAGTAACAGGTGATTTTTCTCAGCACGTCAGAGGAAGCATTTCTTTCAAGTAATATAATTTAGATAATTGTAAGATCCATGAGGCATCCCATTAAAGCCCAGCATGGAGAAAGAATACCCAGGTATGTGTGTAGTGGGTTGAATTACAACACCCCCAATAAGTCCCCTGCCTGATACCTGTGAATGTGGGCTTATTTGGAAAAATTATCTTTACAAATATAACTGAATTACAAGTTAAGGATCTCAAGATGAGATTATTCTGGGTTAACCAGGTAGCCCCTAAATCCAAAGACAAGTGTCTTTATAAGAGGAGAAGGCACACAGATTAGGGGGCATGTGGAGATCGAGGCAGAGGCTAGAGTGAAGCACCCACCAGCCAGGGAAGGCCACAGATGGATCGCCAGCAGCCACTACATCCAGGGAGAAAGGCAAGGATCAGATTCTCCCTCAGAGCCTCAAGGAACCTACCCTGCCAGTGGGTTGGGTTTAGACTTCCAGCCTCCAGAACCGTGAAGAAAATAAATTTTGTTTGTTACATGGTACCCAGTGTGTGGTAATTTGTTATGGTGGCCCTTGGAAACTAACAGGAGACCAGCAGACCTTGTCTGTTCCAAGAAGAGCAAGATGTCACAGACTCCCTCCTGACTAAGGGTTTCCATCACCTCCTCACCAGATAGCCCTTAGAGTCTGTGCTTAAGGTCACTGTCTCGTAAAATATAGACGTTGTCATTCCATAAGGAGGGTTGATTTATTTGAATCCATTCCTTTTGTTACTATGAAGACACCCTGAGTCCAAGACCTCCGGCCCCCCAATATTATTGCATGCAGAGGCCTGAGGAGGGTGGATCCTCCTCACTAACTTCCTGGGCAGAGTAGGTAGTCCAGGCAAACAACCCACAAAAGAGGCCATTGCCTTGTGATTCAGGCTCATTTCTGGCTGCTCCCCTGAGACTTGCAGTGACCCTTAGTAGTGGAAAGTTCTAGCACAGATAGGTCTCTTGGCATAACAGGTTCCCTATTGATAAAAGGGAGCGCCTTGCCCAGCTGGGCTGAGGGTCTGGGTTGTGGTCATTATTCTGCTCCAAGCAAACACCCATCTCTCCCCCTAAGCTGCTGTACAGTGGAAGCACTCATCCCCTAGTTGGGGAAGAATGGGAAGACTGGCTTCATTAGGGGAGAGTCCCGGCAGCACCCCTTGGGAGGGGTACCCCGAGCTCTTCTGCCTCTGGGCTCACATGGTGTGCTTGTTGAGCCCAACCCTTTCCTCCGGCAGCTATTAGGAAATTCACAGGGCCAACTCTGATAGCAAGGGGCTCCTGGTGGCAAAATTCGGGTTTGTGCAGAACAGCACTGGGGGCAAAAGCTGGAGGAAGTAGACTGCATAAAAAACTCCATCCATGGCTTGGTGCCTGTTGCTCAAGTAGTTAAGGAGCCAGCCACATACAGCAGAGCTGACAGGTTCGAATCCAGCCTGGGCCTGCCAAACAACAATGACAACTGCAACCAAAAAATAGCCGGGCATTGTGGCGGGCGCCTGTAGTCCCAGCTACTTGGGAGGCGGAGGCAAGAGAATAGCTGAAGCCCAGGAGTTGGAGGTTTCTGTGAGCTGTGATGCCACAGCTCTCTACCCAGGGCAAAAGCTTGAAGCTGTATCTCAAAAAAACACCCCAAAACGCCATCCACATCTATTTGTGCTGCCCCTTCCACACGAACCTGCTAAGCCTTGGTAAGAGAACTGCCCAGCTGACCTCAGAGAGGAAGGGTGCAGAGTCTGGTGCAGGTCCTCTGCCTGTGAAAGTGGCCCAGGGCGGCCGCTGCTAATGCAAGGGCTGGCCTGTTGTTACACAGGACCCAGGATGACAGTGAGCCACTTCATTTTCAAATGGGCGACAGCAAATCAGCAGCCCTTCCCCTTCTCCCGGCAGGGTATTTTCTTCATGCAGCAGCACTTAGCAACGGCTTCATCCCTCCTGATTAGTGCTGCCATTAGAGAAATGATTCCTCAGCACAGTGAGTCATCTCCGAGCCTGACAACTGTAACCATTCCAGATGGTGAGAACATCAGTGACCATAATGGCCCTTCCTGTCAATGTTCGCTGTGGATTGTTCTTGGAACCGCAGGGGACAGACACAGGCTTGTCAGCCTGCAGAGATGTACAAGGGACGGCTGCACAGCAATGACACTGAGTACTCAGCCACATGTGGAAATCAGCTGCCTTTCTTTATAGTCACAACTTACACGAGGGGGCAGAAACCAACACCAACTGTGAGAGGCAGAGAACAAACAGATACATGCAACCCGCAAAATGCCAAGCAAGAAACAAGAAACAGGTGCTGAGACCGTCTCCAGGGCTGAGGGCTCTTCATGGGCTTCTTTCATAGAAGACTTGCAGCCCCAGAGGAAAGAGAGGCATCCGATGTGTACGCTTTTCCGTGTGAAGGAAAAGAAGCAATCTGCCGTTATGCACGTAGGCAGCAAAAGGCCCAAATCTTGGCATTTCTGATTTTCAGGGAGAGACATGCTAAGTTAAAGCAAAATAAAGCCAGCTTTTAGAATTCGTGGAAATGTCTTCACGAAGCTGGTTAAATTAAGCAGTTTTCTCCCACCTGAATCTCGGGTTCCTTTGGAGAGCGTTCCAAGCACAGCTGAATTTATTTTACCAATTTTCAGGCTTACATTATAAAAAACGGTATGGGCGAAACCTCATCATCATTATGGCAAAGGGAAGGGCTCATTTCACAATTGGTTGTTTAAACTTAATAGTAAATCAACTGAGCAGCCACTAAAAAGATGATGCATTGGCTTAATTCCTTGTTGTTACAGAGATAGCAGCTGAGTTAATATATACATGGAGACGTTGGCAGACGGTTCCTTTTGGTAATAATATTCATTTTTATGAATGGCTCATTTATTTTTTATGTTTCTCTTTAGCCCGGCCCTCATTTCTCCTCCCTGTACGAAGTCTGGTTTCCAGGACTCCGAAGGTAGAAGAAGTCGCATAACTCTACATTTTAATGGAGGGAATGAGAAGGCTGCTGCTTAGAGCAGCCCCAAAGCAGTGAAAAATGAGGAGGAAAAAAAAGATTAGGAAAACAACTCAGTGGCAGAAATTGGTTTCAGAAGTGCCAGTTATTTACCAAGTCTACACCCGTGTGTCTTTGTAAACGCGTGTGTTTCAAATCCTGGCAGTGACTCATCATTTCAATAAAGATCTATCTGCTCACCTCCTGCAGGAGGAAACTTTATATGCACAAGGCGTCTTATCTTTCTCATCTAATCAACTGAAGCATAAGAGAAGCATACTCACTCATAAAAGAAGCAAAGAAAAGCACAACACTCAAAAAAAATTGGAGCAGGCCTTCATCTTTTTTTTTTTTGAGACAGTCTCACTTTGTCCCCCTCGGTAGAGTGCTCTGTCGTCATAGCTCACAGCAACCTCTAACTCTTGGGCTCAAGTGATTCTCTTACCTCAACCTCCCTAGTAGCTGGGACTACAAGTGCCCGCCACAATGCCTGGCTATTTTTAGAGACATGGTCTCGCTTTTGCTCAGGCTGGTCTCGAACCTGTGAGCTCAGGCGATCCATCCACCTCGGCTTCTCAGAGTGCTAGGATTACAGGCGTGAGCCACCGTGCCCAGCCTCAGACCTTCATCTTGAAAGGGATTGGGGTAGGGAGGAGAGAGGCCGTCAACTGTGCCAGCTTCTCTTCCCCTGCATACCTGTTTACAAGGCCCGGAGAATCTGTTGGTCACTGCTTAGCAGTTTTTCTCTGCCCACCAGGCTACCTGCTTCCCTCAGGAATGTACACTGCAGAAGAACACATATGGTCTTCCTGCTGAACACAGATCCAACAGGGAAAATTGGGAAAGGGATGATTTAGAACAGTGGTTCTCAATCTTCCTAATGCCACAAGGCTTTAATACAGTTCCTGTGGGTCGCCACCTACAGGTTGAGAACCGCTGATTTAGAAATTCTTTGGTCAGGGTGGGGAAGTCACAGGCCACAGCCAAGAGAGAGCTGAGAGTCCTCAAAACATACAAGAGCAATACAGCAAAGTGGTTAAGAATTTAGGCTCGGATCCTGGGTCTCTGCTGGGTATGTGACCCTCAAAGAGCTGCTGAAACTCTCTGTACCTCACTTTCTGGAAAGTGAATACAATAATAAAATCTTTCAAACGGGATTGTACTGAAGTTTGAATGAGTTGGTGCAGGTAGATTGCTTATTGGTGCTATAGTTTGAATGTTGTGTCCTCCCCTCAATTCATATGGTTGAAACCTAATCTCCAAGACAATAGTATTAGAAAGTGGGAACTTACCTGATTAGGTCCTGAGGGAGAGCCCCTCATGATTGACCCAGAGAAGTGATACAGCTTTCCAAAAGTCACCCAGCTACCGAGGACAGAAGCAGAACCCCATAGGAGAAGAAATATGGAAGTGCTCTTATTACAGAAAGGGCTTCCTGCCTTCTGGATATGAACCCTTCATAGACAAGCAAATATTGAGTTCCGTTTCCTCTCCAGCTGGCGTAGAGCCCTGGCTACACCAATGTGGGACTTATCGCCATATTTTACAACAGACATAAATTTTGTATTTCCAAATAAAACTAGGATCCGGTTTATGCCCAATGAAAATAAATTAATTTTAATGAGGATCTCACTTACAGTGTTTACGGATTGTTGCGTGTTTCATTTGGTAACTTGATGCTACCTTACCTTGAGTATTGATATTAAACTGATGAAGTGGTCTACAACATAAAGAAAAGATCATAAATATTCCCTAGTCTTTTAAATTCCATAAGAATGACTAATTCTAACACTAGGTAAAGTAGCAAAGAGTACATAATGACAGAGAGATGGGAAAACATCCAAGATCCAACGGGGAAAATTGGGATCCAATTACATCCAAAGTAAAGGGGGGAGGTGGGAAAAGTCTAGCTTCAGTACAAATAGCTGTGTCTCACTTCAAAGTCACCATGTCATAGAAAGTGGCATTGTGGCTCATGCATTTGTCATCACATTGTCAGTCACTCAAGGCCAGAGTCTAGGGCTACTGTCTTCTTAAGACTATCTCTCAAAATATGTTGCCCCATGAATCAGAGAGGAAGTTGATGAAGACAACGGGATAGTGAGAGAGGGGATATAAGAGGCTCTGTGAGGGTGAGAAAAGGAGAATGAAATCAAGACGCAGAGGAAGGCTGTGTCTAGCTCATCCTTCACAGAACTGATGTGTTTAGAAGAGGATCAAGTATCATGGAGGAGAGTGGCCTAGTTTGGCAGGAAGGCCACACTGAGTCCAAGGAAGCATGGTGCTTGCAGGGCAAATGTGGAAAGTTACAGCAATCAAAACTAAAGCCAGAATATATAAGAAGGGACCGATTTGGCTTTATATCTGCTGGCAAGCAGACAGCTAAATTAAGATGACACCTTCTAAGATGGTTTATATCTGCTAGCAAGCAAACAGCTAAACCGTCCAATTTCATTCATTCATAGTTCAGATGCTCGTGATTTAATTATTCCAAAAATATGTATTGATTTTTAAAATAACGATAATAGTGACTGCCCTCTATGGAGTGCCTGCTCTATGCCATGACCCCATTACACAGATGGGGAGCTGAGGCTCGCGGAAGCTGGTAAGTTGCCCAAGGCCACCCAGCTGGGGTTCTAACCCAAGCCTACTCTGTCCCATAGTCAGCCCTTCTTCAAGCCTCAAATTCTCTCCACAGTCTTCTCCGTCACTCCATCGAGGGGATCTGATCTGGGCGCAGCTCTGCCACCCACTTGCTGTGTGATGTCGGCCGAGTCTCTTCAGTTCTATAGGATGATTCTCTTTATCAGCAAAATTGCAGGGGCTGGACTCAGGGGATTACTGCGATTCCTGCTGCCCTTCAATTCCATGTATCTGTCTCAGGCACTGGCATGCCCCTCAGTCAGGGGAACGTTCCTGCAACTTCACGTTTCTCTTATGACCTCAGCTGTGTCACCTGGGCTGTTCCCGCCTGTAGCAGAATAAGCCATTGCCCACCTGACCTCCAATATTCTTTACTAGCAGAATCCCTGATTTTTGCCCCCCAAAGGGCTACTTTTCCCAGCATACCTTGAGGCATGATATACCCTTTTTCTAAATTTTGGACAGTGATACATAAGTGGATCGGATTTTCAGGGGCATCTATTTCACTTCCCGCCTTCCTTTGTGCCGTCAGGAAGGCAGTTTGGTGATCAGAACTTCAGCATCCCTGGGTCAAAGGTGACTCTGAGGCCAGAACGCATGAAAAAGAGGCACAGAAAGATGGCCACGGAGTCCCCCCACCAGCCCTGGACTTCCCATCTCCAACCTTCTCTTATGTGAGAGGAAAATAAGGCTTGGTACTTAAGCCTTCATTCTTTTGAATTTTTTGTTATGCCCAGGCAAACTAATTCTTATCAATACACCTTCAAACTCCTCCCTCTTTCTTTCTCTAGCTGTAACATTTTCCCCAGATAGTGGTGGTAGATTTGCTCTGGCCTCCTGGACTGACTAGTGACCTGCTGGCTCCTCCAAATCAAGGTATACAGACCTAGCTTCATAATCCCCCACCAGAAGACCGCTTCTCCTGTGCTCCCCATGGCTATAAATGGCAATACCACTTTCCCTGTCACTAGTGGTGTTACCTTTCATCCTGTTATTCAATCGGTTCCCAAATCCTATAGATTCTCCATTTATCGAGCTAACATTTTGAGAGGGTATTATCTCAATAGCAGCTTTCTGCTGAGGTTACAAGGGGAAGCCAAGCAGACGTTTATGAAGCTCCCAGTCAAGACAGGCATCAGTTAAATAATCACACAAACAAATGTGAAATCGCAAGGGTGTCGAGTGCTACTAGGGTCCAGAGAGCATGCACTGGGGTCAGGGAAGGCTGTGACTGAGCTGAAACCTGAAGGACATATGGAACCCGACATGGCAAAGAGTAGGGGCAGGCCCTGTGCATCTCAGGCAGAGGAACCAGCATGCGAACAGGCAGGGGCAGAGGATACCCAAGAGTTAAAAGGAGGCTGTTGGATGAAGCACCAGGACCCACCAGAGGTGGCAGAGATTCACATCACACTACTGACTTTGAGCTTCATTCAAAGATGTGTGGGAAGGCCAGGCGCAATGGCTCACGCCTATAATCCCAACACTCTGGGAGTCCAACGGGGGTGGATTGCTTGAGCTCAGGAGTTTGAGGCCAGCTTAAGCAAGAATGAGATCCTGTCTCTACTAAAAATAGAAAAACTAGCAGGCCATCATGGTGGGCGCCTGTAGTCCCAGCTACTTGGGAGGTTAAAGCAAGAGGATCTCTTGAGCCCGAGTTTGAGGTTGCTGTGAGGTATGATGATGCCAAGGCACTCTACCTAGAGCAACTCTGTCAATGAAATGAAATGAAATATCAATGGGAAGCCATCTGAAGGGTTTTATTCAAGGAAAGAAGGGTGAGCAGTGATCCTTTTGCAGCACTCTTTCCGTGTCTTTTCTCGTCTGTTGAATCTTCCTGTTTCCTGTCACCTGTCTCCTCTTCCTGAAACTTACCTTCCACGTGCTGAGGATCAGTACTTCCAAATCTCAGTCTTGGTCTTTTGGCTCCCATTCTTAATTTCCAGCTTCCAAGCCCAAGTTCAAAGGCTCCCTGCAAGAATGTCTGGCTGCCCAGTGCAGCCTTCACGGCCTGCCACTCCCCCAGCGTCATCCTTCCTCCTCTGCCTGAGCAACGTTTCTGCTCTTTGTGGGGAAATATCACTCTGCTCTGGGCACAAACCCTATCTCCCAAAACAGCTTTTTGACAGGAGGATCCTGGCTTGCTTTCTGTACCCACCAAAAGCCCACAGTGTGTCCTGCTCAGAGCAAGGGGCTCAGTAAATGTCAGCTGAAGTAACAAATGATACTCGTATCAGTGGGCGAATAGCATCCAGGGTCACACTTTGCACAACTCCTCTGTAGTAAATGTCAATGGTTCATCTGCAAAGTGGCCCTGTAACATGCAGGCTGATTTGGGGTTCAAATCTCAGTTCTACTGTAGATTACTTCTGTGGCTATAAGTCACCTCATCACTCTGTGCCTCAGTTTCTCCGCCTGTAAAATGGGGGAAATAATGTACCTGAAACCTGAGAAGTTAAGTGAGTTAATTCACATGAAGCTCTTAGAAAAATGCCACAGACTAAGTGCTCAGTGACAGTCTTCACCATGACTCCATCATTCCCATACAGAATGAATGATCCCCTCTCTGGGAGGACACCTTCTGCAACCCAATGACCTCCAATATGACACCTGCAGCCAGAGTTCCTGTCAGCACAATCTGCTACAATCTGTTCAGCAGGGAGCCTCCCAACAACTCTGTATCTTCACAGAATGAGTCTATCAAGTTTTCCCTCTTGTTCCACAGACTTCCGATTTGTGCTGTTTAAAGCTACCGGACTGTGAGTGCCTTAAGTGCATTAAGTGTGTGTTTACAGCTACCGGACTGTGAGTGCCTTAAGTGCAGAGACTATACTTGTGACAACCTGCACTCTATAATCCGAATCGCCCCCTAGGCACTCACTGTTCAGAGTATCCATATATACATTAACTCAAGTAGTTTTTCTAAAAGTCTTATGAAGTGACGAGAGCACAGAGAGATTGGTAACCTGCACAGAGGCACACAGCAGCGTTTAACCCAGGCAGTCGGGTTGTGAGCTTTGCTGCACTCCCTCACCTCTCCTCTATATCTTTAACACATGTGTACTCAATACATGTTTGCTGAATGAATGGATCCTGGTGGCGTTTTAGGGAAGCCTTCAAGCATTTGTATCCAGGATTTCTGACTAGCTTCTCCCCAGCCCCACTGACCCATCTGTGTGGTCCAACAGCAGCCAATCAGTATCCTGATGTTTTCAAGAAACCATGCTTGTGCCCCATGGACTGCTGGAGCAAGTCACCTCCTGAACTCCACACACTGGTCCCAGACCCCGCTCACTTTCCCTTTCATAGAAAGCGATGGGCAGAGACTCTACAGCACTCGCAAAACTGGAAATCGCTTTGCTAGACTGGTGGTGTGGAATATTATTATTATTATTTATTTATTTATTTGGTTGCAGCTGCCATTGTTGTTTGGTGGGCCCAGGCTGGATTCGAACCTGCCAGCTCAGGTGTACATGGCTGGCACCTTAGCCCGTTGAGCCACAGGCGCCGAGCCATATTATTATTATTTTTAATTTTAACTGGACTTTATTTTTGATAATTTTTATTCTATGAAAGATGTATGTGCTAATTTATAGAAATCTTAGCAACTACACAAGGAAGAGAATTTAAAATGGAGGATGTTCTTGCTCTTTGTCCAAAATATTCTTTCATGTTAAACGATCCTCATAGTAAATAAGTGAAAAAAACTCAAGTGATTAGACGTTATGCATTATGGGGAGAGAAAATCTTCCCGAGCCTGCCTCGTTCCCATTTAGCTTCTCGGGGTCTTAATGACTGTCTTATTATCCTCCTCTCTTGTCCTAAATGGTCAATTGAGCCACAAGGAAATACAGAGGCCCAGAAACTTCCCCGATCCTCCCATAGATTTCCCAAAGGGAAATGGGCAAAATGTGCCTAAGTTCAGCCTGGATTACAGGAATACATGTAGCGAAACTAGAAAGCAAAATGTGATGATTTCCTACCTCCCCTTTTAGAATCTTTCTCCTTTCGAAAGAAAGAAAGGAAGGAGAAAAGAAAAGAAAAGAAAGATTATATATATATTTCTGGTCACATACAACTGAAATATATTCATTCAGCTTTGCAAACAAGTTTCAAAGGACATTTGTTCTGCAAGAATATTAGACCTAAAATTAGGATATTTCTGTTTTGGTTCTGCCTGGTTAAGCTTATTCACCCTATTCTTTTTTATTCATTTTTATTTTTTGTCACCCTGTGTAGAGGGCGGTTGCATCATAGCTCTCAGCAACCTCA
This sequence comes from Arctocebus calabarensis, assembly GCA_963573935.1. Taxonomy (NCBI): domain Eukaryota; kingdom Metazoa; phylum Chordata; class Mammalia; order Primates; family Lorisidae; genus Arctocebus; species Arctocebus calabarensis. The sequence goes on from CAUYON010211339.1 coordinate 33,029, forward strand.
AACTTTTGGGCTTAAATGATTCTCTTGCAGCCTCCCAAGTAGCTGGGACTACAGGCCCCTGCCACAACGCTGGGCTATTTTTTTGTTTTTAGAATGAGGTCTTGCTCTGGTTTCGGATGGTCTTGAACCTGTAAGCTCAGGCAATCCACCTGCCTCTGCCTTCCAGTGTGCTAAGATTACAGGTGTGAACCACTGCTCCTGGCCCTATTCTTAAAAAAAAAAACAAAACTTTTTTATCACAGAGGTAATATGTATTTACTGTAGAACATTTGGAAAATATTAAAAACTCACAAAGAAGGAAGTGAAAAGCACTAGTAAATCCACCATCCAGAGGACCTGGCCCATTCTCAAATTCTGACTCTCCGCTTAGAGAGGGGAGAGGGGAGAGGAAGGAATACACAAAGTGGTCGGGACCCCTGTGTTTGGCGGGTCCTGAACACCAGGCACGTGGTCACCGAACTCTGATTCCCTTTAGAAAGGGTTTTCCCCGAGTCTGCTCCTCCACAACCACCCAACCATAGTAGCAGAAGAAAAGATCAGTCCCAATACTCATTTTTACAGGGTGGGGCATAAAACCCAGACAGTTTAATCAAATTCCTCCTAGAGGACTTTTACAAATTGGATCCAGGAACCGAGGGATCTAATGTCTAGCCGGGTGGTCAGGATGAAAGCTTGTGGAGCTCCTAGCTGAGGTAGTTACAGCCCTGGAGAGGAAGCTGGTCTTGGAGCCCTGGAGAGGAAGCTGGTCTTGGAGAATAAAGGAAAGACCAGAACCATAGCAGCTTTGCTGTGTTTGAGTCTCCTGGTCTGTCCCTTGTTCCTGTTGTGCCTGGTTCTGGTTTCAGCTAATTCCTGCACTTCCCCAGTCTGAAGGGCCAATTTAGACGAGCCAGTAAGTTTCCTTTTGATCTGGGTTAGTTTGAGTTGGACATTTTCTCACTGTGACCAAGACTCTTATTTAAATTAACACGTCAATATTACATTTTTTTTTATAATTTTATTGAATCATAATTGCGTACATTGGTGCAATCATAGGGCACGATTCATATACATTCAGAAATGTTTTGATCGTACTGTTACAGATAGCCTTCATGGCATTTTCTTGATCACTATATAAAGACATTGATACTCTACCTTTAATAAGTTTCACCAGTACCC